>BMAW01083363.1:2028503-2102032 GCA_019974015.1 Nephila pilipes
ATAAAGTTTTCAAACATGAAGATTAAGTAGCTCATGAATTTAAAATTTTCAAATAATTTCACAAAGATTTCTGTGAGGTATAAAACAACCACTTGTTAGGAGCTTTCATTAGAATCAAAGCAATAATTTTAATAATTATTCTGCATGGTTCTGCTATCTAATTTAAGTAAATAAAACTATAAACTACTGTGTGATGATAAATGTGGGAAAAAAGCGTGCTTAAGTAAGATTTTTAACGCGCTAAATATGTGGTGTAAAAATTATAAAGAAAGGGTTAAAGATTGGTGATTTTTACAATTTAAAGTAACATTATTGATAAAATGTTAGTTTTATTTTAGAAATGACGTTTACAATTCTAAACAATGTCCCTGGACGCTCCGTTCTCGGGAACTTTTATCACATATCACAACTCCTTGAGCGAGAATTTTGAGTGAAATTAATTTTTGGTTTAGTCATTTCAAACCCATGCGATACAATACTTTCTGTTGAATGACTATCGCTGAAATAATTTCTGCTATTAGTCCCTAAGCGTTCCGGCTGGAAACGGAAATAACTCTAGTAGTTATGAGAAATCTGATGCGGATGTGTTTGTAGTGTTGGAGCGCCTACTTTTGTAATTTCAAGTCTTGACTTCAAAGATGATGTTCCACAAAAAGTCCCTAATATTTCTCAAAAGGCCCACTCCTGGATTTTATCCAGGTATTTTGTGGATATATGAGGAGCACCACAAACTGCTTGTTTATGTTTAATCATGAATGCATGACCCTGGAAATATTAAAACAATGGAGAGACAGGACAGTTCATCGAGTGTATTGATTAATATTGAATTAAATAACACAGAGATAGTTACTTTTCAGAAGCTGAAATAAAGTGAATTGAAAGGGATTTCATAAAATTTCAGTTTGAGAGACTGGTTTAAAAAAGAATGATAAATTAATTGAGTTAAACATATTAATTTTAAGAGTTTAAACAAGGAATCAATAGTTATGTGACATTTTTGTAATGTAAACAATATTGAAAAAAAAAAGTGCTATTTTCTTATTTCATTATTGTTATGAAGAAAGTGTTTTTAAACTCTTAACGTTGCTTTGTTTCGAAACATTAAATATTGTTATCTCCAGACTATTATCTTTTGCCTTTTTTGGTAAAAGAACAAGTTTCTTATGGAACACAACTTCCCGCAGTTTATTAATACTCTTTTTATGTTTATATATTATTATTATTTTAGTGTTTAGATTCATCGCTTTCCATTAGGTATGAAGTTTGATGTAGGACTATTTACAGAATAAATGTATAAAAAATTGAGTGAATATAAATATTTATATGGGAAATATGACTCTCTCCCATTTCCCATTAGAAGAAGATCAATAGCGTCGGGAAGACAGAAAACGATACGAGCAGAGCATCCCGACATAAGAGACGACCAAAAAGGTGAGGAACAAAAGAGAGTGGCTCGTTCAAAATGATTCTATCACGACGTAATTGTTAGATGAGTGTCACGAGCAACTACCAAAAACCTATAAGAGAAAATAAGCTTGCCAACAGATCAAGGATCGTACCAAAGTCGCGCTGCGATAATAGAAGTGTTTTGCTACCTTTTTTTTTTGTTTTTGTTTTTTTGTATGTAATATAAAACCAAGACACTAGAAGGAGCACTCGAGAAATACAGATGTACTGGATCAAGCCACGAAGATGGCACAGGAACATCTAATCAATCATGAGGGTGTACTTTGTGATTATTGAAGGTGTAAAATATGTATTTTGTGTAAATTAGTATTGTTGTATTGTGGAATTTTTATTTCATACCGCAGGCAACGTCGGCAGTGTTGTCCTTAGCAGTGAATTAAACACAACACAGGAATAATGTCGGGAAGATGTTTTTTACAATAATAAACAAAAAGGTTTTCCCTTTGCATATATTTTATAAAATTAAAAGGCAATAAATTTAATCATTATTCATGAGTTGTATGTAATAATATGAAGGAGGTATAAATAGTCCTTACATTTCTGATGTTAGCATTTAATTTAAGATAACAAGATTAGTATATATATAACGTCTATTTTTACCACATTTTATACATTTCTTACGTGAGTTTTGTATATTTCACGAATCCTAATATTTTTTATTATTATGTAAGCAGAAAGCTGTATAATCATTTTTATGCTTAGTAACCTTTGAAGTATGCGTTTATTTTTAGTCTTGTTAACTCATGGAGTAAAATTTTATACTCATTTTTAATTATATTTAATGTTATTTTAAATTCTTTTGGGTGTTTTATGCTTTTTTTTAAAGATATGATTGGGGGGGGGGAAACGTTTTCTAAAAAGACAATGGCGGATGATTAAAAGACCTTAAGTATCTTTTCTTTTTGGTTGATTGTAAAAATAAATATCATTCATTCGTGAATGAAATAATAAATGTAATTTTAAATATATTCATTATTTTTATGATGTTTTATTTTCTTTTGTAGTTTTCTTCAGATGTTATTTGCAAACAATGATTTGCTAAATTAAAATTTTGCATCTAAAATCGAATAAAATTTAATTTACCCTTTATGTGTTATAGCATAAAATGTCAAATAGATTTAGAAAATGTTTTAAGCTATAAGTTTATTTTAAGAAAAATACTTTCTGTTGATTTCGATCAATAAAGATATATAAACATTAGGTTAAACAAAATATAGAAATAGTCGCATTTATTCAGAAAAAATATCTTGAATAGAAACGGTTTCGTTCCATTAGATACAGTTATAAATCAACCGAAGAGGAGAAAGAATGTTGAAAAAATTATTCACCAATACACTGTGGAAATTTTTAAAGGAGATACTCAAGCAAAACTGTTCAATTTCAAGCATTATAATAAACGAAATTACTGGAAAAGCTATTGTTTAAATAAAAAGCAATTGCTTGGATAAGAATTTCATCCGGGTCTTAAAATATTGCAAGTAGAAAGCATCCAACTGAAAAAGTGTTTATTCGCAGGAAAACGCTTTTGTAAAGAAATGTGTGTTTTTAAAAATGTAGTAAGTGACAAAAGAAGTAAATTCCCTAGAAATATCTTCCATGCCAATATCAAGATTCGAGAGAGAAATGGAATCCCCCTCTTTTTTTTCACGAATCAGGTTGAAAAATGGACTGCTGCCAAAATCCTGTACCATAAATTCTTCTGGAATATTGTCGTAAAATGACTTTTTATCTGCATTCGTTTTTTTTTTTTATAAAAAAAAATTATGCTACTTATTTAAATTTCACAAATATTTAAAATCGATTCTTGGTCATAAGTGTTCGCGCACGTGTGTTTTTTTGATTGAAGAAAAATTTTTTTTTTTTGAAATCGATCTCTATTTATTTGTGTATGTATAAATATATATAAATGTAAGTAAGTTAGTGTTGATAAATCGAGGGTAATTTCGTAAAAAAATGTAAAGTTTAGATAAGAAATTTAACTATACCCCTGTAAAATAATTTTCTTTCAATTGGAAATCCCAAATGTCACCCATTTATGAACTTGGAATATTTGACTTTTATTATTCTATAAAAGACAGGAAGAGAAAATATTTTTGTTAACTTTGAAACAGAATACATTAGAAATTAATTTAATAATTTATAGGATCTTTTTTCTTTTTCTTTTCCAAATATGTGGTGATCAACCTTTAAAACAGCAATATTATGTATTGTAGTTATTTGAAAGATTGCTTATTAAAAGCACTTTAAATTATAAATCTGTAATATAATTTCTTATAAATATCTCAATTTTATTAAATAAAAAATAATACAAAAAAATTCAAGTCCTTTGTAATATTTACGGAATTTCCTGCATCCGAAAGAGCCTCCTCTTTATCATTTTCATCATGAAGCAAAAAATAAAATAAAATACTCCCGTAGTTCCATGGGTAAACAACGGTTAAAGGAGAACTTTTGTCTTCGCGCGTCTAATTTCGTATTCTGGAACCCAGATGCATATTGCTTAGAAAATTTTAGACAGCATTAAGCAATAAAAAACTAGTTGGCTTTTATTGCGACATGCAAAATACATCACAAACATTTCGAGGTAAGTTGCTGGAAATTATACATACAACTGTTATCTCTTTGAAATTTAATGAACGTTGCAATGAGTGGTCATTGCGAAATTTGGTGACTTCCCCTTTTTTAAGCCTTGCTACAATAGGTGAAAAATAAAGTGCCAACCTTTTTTGTGATTTATTTTTGATAACAGTCTTGGATATGTTGCGGACGCTTTTGATTATACTCTTTCTTTTGTTCGAATTCCTTCCATTCGGTAATACGACCGAATCAATTAATCAACCATTTTCTTGGTTAGTACTTCACAATTATGATCACATCGTGTACCGATTTCAAATATTTATAACATTTATGTTTTCGATTTTAATATATGAATAAAAATCTAAAGAATAGGCTATATGTACATTTTTTCTTTTAATCATATGACACAGTCTTTTTAATTAATGTTTTAAATTATTGAAGTTAGTTATTTTGTTTGAAAATGCACCGAAAAGTTTTTCTCAACTATATAACATTTAATTTAAAGAAAATATATATATACTTGCATCATTTCATTTTATTTAAACATTAATCACGTGTCGTTTTTTTATGCCACAGTTGACACAAATACGGTATGGAAATTGACACTTATATATTTATTATTCTCCCTTTTATTAGAAAATCGTTCTTTGAAGTTTTCCATTTTTTGAAAGATATTAAAAAAGTTTTCATTCAAATTCACACAACCTTCATTGCTTCTGAAAATCATTTCCTCCGGTTATTATTTTGTTTCTTTTAAGGCGCATGTTGAGTTTCCAAGATTAATTTATTTACGCGATTTATAATTTCTTACATAAACTCTTCTCAATGATAACATTTTCTGAAGTGATGAGAAAGAAATTTATTTTCAAGTTATTTTTTAAATATTAATTTGTATTTTCGAGATGCAATATTTTTAATGTAGGAAATTCAATGCATTGCTCTTTTATGCCTTTGTTTTTATTGCTCTCTTCGAATTTTTGTTCTCATACACAATTTTAATAATAGGAATTCTTATGTTATATCTTAATATAGTTGCCCCTGATCAGCCTTTTCAAATAATTGCATGTGATTAGTAGTTTTTAAATAAAAGTTGACTAAAATATAGATAAAAAAGGTATTTTATTAATACTGAAAAGCTTGCATTTAATTTTTTCATATTTGTAAATGGCTTAAACATTTTTTATACATTAATTTAATAAAATATATTGAACTGTATTTAATACAAAAAATGATTAAAACTGTTCAATTTAGATAATTTGCTAAGACTATTTTTTAATGTTATTAAAATATGATATGTGACATATGTCCATGAATTATTAAATTTTCACCATTTTATTTAAAGTAGTTTTTTTAAAAAAATATATTTCTTTGCTTAGTTTATTTCTGGTTAGTTTTGCTGTCAAATGATCATTTCTATATATGCTTAAAGTGCAGTATAAGTCTACTTGCATCTAACTTAAAATAAATTATATCAAGAAGATTCCTTTTGTCACCTATTTTTTGTTATTGATATAATTAAAAGCTGATTAATTTTTCATTGTGTATATTGAAATTTGTGTATCATTTGTATTTTTCTTAACAAGTATAAATTACTTCTAATTTTATGATTTGATGACAGGTATTAAATGTTTTGAAATTTTTATGAGAAAAAAATTATGTTTTAACTATTTGTCAGTAAAAAATTATACAGTCCTGTAGTTGTAATGGATAATCTTTTATATAATTTGTCTTATAAACAAAAAAGAAAATATGATCATTATTTTTTTTTTCTTGATTAGGTTTGTAAATACTTTGTAAATCCATCCGCAGGACAACATGCATGATGTTTAAGAACAAGTTATTAAAAAAAATAATAAAATTATGAAAAACTAATTTTCATTCATAAGAAAATACTTTATGTATATAGTTATTTTTTATACAAGTGTTATGATATTTTTAATGCAGCATGTTAACTATTTCCAATGATATTTGGAAATAGGTTTTGAAACCTTTTATTTTATTTTTAAAATATAATTTTTATAGAATTAACTAAGCTTTGATTAGCTAATTACTTATCAGTTGCAATATTTTTGGTAGTGAAAGTGTATATGAAGTTTAAAATTAGTTTAAAAGTGTGTTGCCTATAATTAATTTTAATAAATATTTTGAAGTTTATTTTGATAAAAAATGTCTATTGTTCTTTTTTATATTTTTAGTAATTGACTTTGTGGAGGTTTTCATTTATTAATTATATTTGCAACTTGCTTATTATTGTCATATTTAGTTTTAATGAAAAGTAAATACATTTATTGATTAAAATTTTCTGTTTAAAATGTTTTCACTGCAATAAAATAAGTATCTGAAAACAAGCAACAGTTTAACCTTTCACTAATAAGTCAAAAGTATACAATTTTTAAAAAAAATTCAAATGGCTAACAAGGTTTTTCTTGTCACTAAACTTGCCAGTGATAAGTGATACTAAAATTAAAAATGATTATGTGAAGAAGCTCACAATTGATCTAAAGAAGTTGAAGAATTTGTGGGAAGAGACGTGTATAATTTTTTCCCCATAGGAATTGAAAAATGAAGCTTTTTTTATTGCAAAATAATATTAGAATGAAACATGAAGAGAAGAGGCATATTGTTTATTCTAATTGTATATCCCAAAGAGATTGGTGAAACATGGTATCATGTACAGCTATAATTCTTGACTTCTACAAGATGATCCGATATTTTTTTTTAAAAGTGTATATGTAAGATTAGAGACTGGTCACATAATTTATTTATTAATTTCTTGCATGACCCTACAGTTGAGTAAAAGCACTGCTGTAAATCTTTGCATTATGGAAAAAAACAGATAAAAATAAAGTGCTGATTAATAAATTATTCTTTTACAGAAATAATATTTTTGAATTTGATAGATTTAGCTTATAAATTTGTAATAAATTCATTCTTGCAAATTTTGTCATTTATATTTTATCTTAGTCGACAGAGCGAATTGTCATTGGACCATTAGTAAAATTTGAGCCACCTCAGTGCTCAATAAAATCATGGCAGAAATGCATGTTTTTGTGCCAAAATAGCATTTATACAATTCTTACCTGTAAAACTGCATTCTACTCTTGATAGTTGTATTAGATTATAAACTATTAATATATTACATTGTTTAGATGAACCATATATAAGATTTATAAGTTAATTTTGATGGAAACAAGTTTTTTTTTATCACGTAGGATTTCTTGACATTTTTCTTTGTTTTTCAGCTAAAATTCAATTAAATTAATCTCAAAAAAGGAATAATTTAACATGTGTTTAAGTACTAAAAGATTACTTTTTCATAAATGATTCAAAATCTAAGCAAGCAAACTGTAAATTATGAAAATATTACAGATTTTGATTTTTAAAAAAAGGTGAATTTCAAAATTAAAAGTAAGCAATTCTTTTCAGTATTATATTTTAAAATTCTGATTTTAGTAATTTGATGAGCTAGACAAATCTTTTGCACATTGGAGAGATTAGTGCCACTTTCTAATAATATTTAAAACTGGCATTAATTTTTCTTTAGAACAATCTTGAATTTTTTTTAATAGATCACCAACCTTACTTAAGATTTCTATAAAAAGAAATCTACTATGTATATAAAAATGGCTCACTATCTTTGAGCCTCCTGCCTTTATTCATTCTAGTAAAATGCTTTTTATGCTCATCTTTTATTTTTTAAAATTTTGTTATCAAGATTAGTAGTATATGCTTCCATGGCTTGTTAAGCAATCACATGCAGATTTTTAATTGAATCCAAATTTTGCTGAAAGACTTTTCATTCTCATTGAAGTATATTTTTAATTGATAAAGTATTGTTAATAAATTAATAAATGCTTTTGTAATTTAAAAGTTCAGTACTTTGTTTCCTTAAAAATAAAAATAGTTTTATTAGTCTTAAAGCTGTTTCTGCAATTTATTGCTCTTTAACCTAGATGATTATTTTCTTTGTCATATATTTTTTTTCTTAAAAAATTATTTGTTTTTATATTTAATATTTTTAGCAATGAGTGTAATTGTGCTTTTAAACTTTTCAATTTTTATTATTAAAATTGCATATTTCATTCTAAAGAATGCAGTATAGAATTAATACATAGTAATTAGGTACTTTTCTGTTGGGTACCAGACAAAAATGGTCAGGGTTAAGTTAGCACAGTTATCACTAGGCAGAATCTATTGCCATTTGGCCATAAAAATGTTATAAAAATAAAAGTCCACCAATGTCAAACATTCTTTTTGTGTCAACATTGAAGCTTGGTGATAACTGTACCAAATTTTAAGCTTGGCAGTTATTCTCTGATACTCAGCGAACAGAAAAGTTCCTGTAATTGTGAACTAAATGGAAGAATAAATTAGATCTAATTATATTCATTTATAAATACTAATAAAATATTGGAACTTAAAAGTTAAAACATTAATGTAATTCTGTTTTTTCCTTCTGAAACATTTTAATTTAATTATAAAAAATAAGTCATTTATTGACTTTTTTGAGAATTCATTCTGTAATTAATGTACTAAAAAAGAAATTGTTTTTGGTTAAAAAAAATTATTTATTTGTACTTTGGTTTGAGACATTGAAAAATTCAGTTTCTTCATGTTTTGTTTGTTTAAATGTTTTTTATTTTTTTCTAAATATTATTTCACATTTTAATATCTTCTGAAGAATGTACTAATTATTAATGAATGATAAATATTTTCCCCAAGTTCTGTACGGGAAATTTTTCCTTTTATTTCTTCAAATATTTTCAAACTTTTTAGGTCTGATTAAATAATTATCACTAAAAAGTATCAAAATTCAGTCTGTTTTCAAATTCAAAAATCTATCTAGACAAAATTGCATTAAGTGCATTTTTCTTCAGATTAATAAATATCAAAATATTTCACCCTATGCAAAAAAAAATATATATATATTTCTTTAAATGATGTCATGCAATATATGAATTTGAGATCAGACAGGATTCAGATAATCTTACTTGTATTTCAGATTGATTCGAAGTGTTAATTTAGCTGCTTATATTCTTTAAAAAAATACCTTAGGTTTAACTTTTCTTGTGAAAATTGTTATGCTGAAATACATTACATTCATCTTATTTATTTTTTAACAGTACACAAATAGAATGAACTTGTTTATCTCTGCCATCATTTTTCTGACTAATTCTCTTTTATGTTTTTATACCCTTTTTTTTTATCCTATATGCCTTACTCTATTTTAGACTAAGAATAATTCGGGAAAATAGTAGATAAAGAGTCGAGAAAATATTGGACAACTTTTGTTGATTAAAGAATTGACTGAACGGAATTTCAAAATATACCCTTGTGGATTTATATTTTTCTACTATTGTTAATAAGATTTGATTTATTTTAATTTAAAATTGTTCAGGATTGTAGAAATAAACATTCTTTATTTTGGTTTTGTAAAATTGTTAGTTGTATTTGAAAATGTTAATATGTTTTTTACTTTTTAATAATATTTCAGTTATTTGAAATTTGATATAGATTTTAGAAAATGTTTTTTGTCATTTTCTTGAAAAGTTTATACAAATTGGAAACGAACTATTTTTTATTTTTAATTTCCAGCTTTACCTTGCTAATAATTTTTAATAAATTTTATAATAAGGCCTCTTTTTATAAGAATTGGGCTCAGTATTCATTTAAAGTAGCCACATTTAGCTTAGTTTTTAAAATAAATGATGTACATTATTTAAGAATTTTTCATTCTTAGGTGCAGGAGCTCCTGGTGTGAATTTCTCTGATCATGCATATGATAATCACGTAGTAAGTAAAAATTACAAATAATATTTGAATTTAATAGTTATGATAGTTGATATTTAAAAGTTAATTTAATTTGTAGGTATATGCTAAAATTACAAACTTTAAATAATTTACTAAAAATTATTAATTTTTTAAATTATTACTTTTTGTATAAAGTAATTTATCAAGTAAATGCCAGTATATACAAATAAAAATGTATGTATGTTTAAAATATCTTCGTTTACTGGAACAGATCGAGATTCAATACATATTTTTTGATTAAATCTAATTTTATACCAATAATTTTATGATTAAATCTAATTTTATAGCTGTTTATCAGAAGATAATTTCATATAAAATATTATTAATATATGTTTTTGTAAGTTTTCAAATTTCTTTTTTTAGTTTCAATTTAAAAGGTAACTTATCTTTTGAAACCTATATATATAATGTTTATGTGTAATTTGACTTGATTGAAGTAACAATGTAAAATTTTCTATTATTGAGAGCTTATGAGAACTGTGATTTTTATTGTGTTAGCTATTTGTATTCCAAAGTCAAGCTTATGTTTTATCCATATTTAAGCTAATTATTAAGAAATACACACACATATTATACTTTAGAAGTCTAAAAAGAACATTTTACTTTTTATTGATTGTTTTCTTTTAAAACTTTCTAATAAATTTGGTTCTTGGGCATGTGTACAAAAATGATGTATTAAGTACAAGTATAATTTACCGTAAATAAGATGTTTACAAACAAATATTTAGTATATAAAAAGCTTCAAGTTGTCCTGAATTTTGCTATATTTAAATTTCTACGATCACCATCTTATACAGATATCTTTTGTATGTTTCTACTGTTATTTTTTAAAGCACTCATTGGAGAAAGAAGTATATTTTCTATTATTATTGAGGTTGCTGTTTTAGTTTCTTTTTTTTTGTGTTAATTATTTGTTAGTATTTGTTATTCTGCAAATAGTGGTTGGTTGGTTGAATTTATGACATTAAATCCTCAAGGGATATATTATACCAGATACAAGGTTAAGAAAATATCAATTTAAAAAAAAAAAAAAAACTATTTTAAATTGAACTCCATGAAAAACTCTTAAAATAAGATAAAATAAAAATTATATGAATTGGGGTAAGACCAATGTCTTTTAAAAAGTTAAATATATTTGGTTGGAGAGTTTCCTCAATCAAGTCATTTGAAGAAAGTAAATAAGAATTAAAATGTGTCTTACAGTGAAAGGACAAACATATTGATTACATATATACAAACTTTGATGGGGAAAGTTCAGAATGCTCCAGAACTAAGTGTTAGTACGGTATGGTGTAAAGTATTCAGTTTACATAAAACAGATTTTCTGGCTGAACTGTACACCACGCAACCATAAGCTTATTCGATCAGATCCCCATGAAGTGTGAGATAAAATCTTTAAAATGTTCATTGCTTTTTTGCATCATTTGCGAAGGTTTAAAATATGAGAGTGAAATGCGAGTTTTTCATCAAAGATGAGACCTAAAAATTTATTTTTGTCTACCATATTAATTAAAATATTATTACAATAAAATTGTGGATCAGGATGAAGTCTCCTTTGTATACACAAATGTAGACAAGCAGTTTTAGTGGGAGAGAAGCAAAAGCAGTTTTCATTTGTCCAATTTGTAATTTTATTAATAGCCAGTTGAAGTTGTCTCTCAATATTGTTCATTTCTTTTTCCATGCTTGGAATTTGCTGGCCGTCACTGTATAAAAGAAATTTTACTGATGGAAGAATGTTGGAAATGATCTTATTTATTTTAATAATGAACAGGGTAATGCTTAAGACACTACCCTGAGACACCCCTTCCTCCTGAATAAAACCATCTGATGAGATGGAATGAAGTTTAATTTTAAAATATCTGTGTTCTAAAAACTTTTCAATTAAAATTGGTAGTACTTTTACCCCTGAAGTCACATTTGTATGCATTTCTTAAAATGCCATACCTCCAAGTGTGATTGTGTACTTTTTCAATATTGGAAAGAAATAGATACAAGATGTTTGTTTTGAATGAAGGCATCTCTTACCTATGTTTCTAAAGTGACTGAATTATCAATAGTATACCTGTTTTGTCAGAAGCCGTTGTGGAATTGTGAAAAAAATGTTATATTGTTCCAAGATTTTCATAAGTCTTGTGTTAACCATTTTTTCAATAACTTTACACAGGCAATTAGTTAGGACTATAGATCAGTAATTTGAGGGATCTGTAGGATCTTTGTCAAGTTTTAAAAATCAGGATGTTGAAAGCATATTTAACAAATTATACAATAAATGTTTTATGAAATTATAATTGACATTACCTGGCCCAGGAAATGAATTATGAGCATGAGAGAGCATATTCCAATTCATGAAAGGAAAAATCATTGTTATAAATGAAATGTCTTGTGATAAAAATTATTTTTTTCTTTTCAGCTGCAGATTTTATTTTTTACAATTATCAGTGTAATTTATCTTAACTGGAAATATGGGAGAGAGTTTGGGCTATTGTATTAACTGTGTCTTTTTGGAGATGAATCTGCAAATAGTAAAATAAAATAAAAATATTTTAGGAGCAATATCGCCCTCGTCAGTTTACCGAGGTCCATCGCCAATAGCCTTCATGTTGCTTCTAGTGGGGCATTAATAATAATAATAAAAAAACTAAACCAAATCTTAGGAACAATATTTTCTTTCTATTTCCATTTTTCTTTTACATTTAAGTTTTTTTCATCTGCATGAATTGGTTGCTGGAATTATTGAATTATTCTCTTAATTCTTTTTATTATTCTTTAGCTTTTCATATTTTGAGAACTATATTTCACAAATTTATATTTTTTAATTTAAATGATTTTAATTTTCAAATCAGATGTTTATTTTTCCTTAATTCTGAGAAAATATTTTCATTGCTCCATTCTTTTGAAATATATGTTAAAGACACAAACCTGTTTTTGTGAAACATATGGTTTGAATTTTTTTAAAAAATAAACAAATTCGGCATTCAATCTAGGCCTATAAAAGGCTAAAGACGTACACTCTTTTTACTTTTTTAAACATCAAGGTGAGTCCTCAAGAGTTGGGCTCTTCAGCCGCATCATTCTCTCTTCTTTTATTGTCTCAACATCGTCCCAATGATGCCTCTTGAATTAGATCCAGTGAGTAGTAGGGAAGATGGTCACATTTGGCGATTGAATTTCTGACAGAAATTCATGAACTATCGCTGCAGAATGTGAGGGGGCATTGCCATGATTCTAATGCCATCTTTCGACTTTATTCAAGTTTGTCTGCCCTCGACATTCATGATCCCTTGAATGTTTGAGGGCTTCTACGTTGGAGGCAATATTCGCTGTCTTTCATGAAGAAATTCACTGTGGGAAACTCTTTACAAGTAAAAATAATCAACATCATGACCTTGGTTTTTATTTTTGACTTGATTTTCAATCATATTTGTCTGCCTGGTTAACAATGAAATGCTTTATTCATCTGAAAATATCTTTTTTCACTGCATTATTTCCTTTAACAGCCATCAACATTTCATGAATTTCTTTAACTTTTCTCAAGTTTAATCAGAATATGATGTTCAGTCTGTTTTGCAATTGCATAAATTTCTAATTCTGAATACAAGGGGAAACAAGAACAGCAGAACTAATCTTCATCATTCTAATCTTGGCTTTCAATTGAATATATATTAGTGATTGGATTTTAGTCAATACACCACTTAGTGGGGATGGCCATGGTATTGCCTCTATATTGGATGAGTTCGTGTATTTATTGGGTAGAGAGAGAGAGAGACTGCATTGGTCATGATATATATATATATGGTTAGATCACTGATGTGGTTTGGACACGTAACAACTTCCAATCGGAAGGTAATTAAACTTCGCGCAAGTAGACTGAACACACACTTCTACAATAACATTGATATTTTATTGAAAAACATGTAAAAAAAATTTAAATCCAGAAAACACAAGTTGTCAACCCGATCACCTAATACAATCTCATTAATCTCTCACTGCTTCTTTTCCAGTGCTACCTTATATAGTGGTAGCTGAAAAACTTTGGTCTTCAGTCTACTTCAGCTGGCTTGCTTTGCCATAATGGCTGGTTCATTCTTGCTTTGGTAGAGTGACTGTGATCTTTTATGGTGAGCCATCACAAGTTGTTACAGTATTCTCCCAGTAGTCACAAAGACCGCAAATTCCGGAATTGGACTGTAGGACAGGAACGTCTACCATATTGAGTAATGACAATGAGAAGAATGAACAGCAGAAGGGATCTACATAGTAACCGCGTCCAGATATATATGGAATAAATCTCACTAAAAGGCAACATGAAACAGTGCAGATTTGTAACGTAGCTTTCCAACGATACAATGGTTTATTTTAGATTCATTAAAAATATATTTATCTCAGCATCAATATATTTTAAGTAATGATTTTTGTATGTTTGTAAATCATGAAAAAAAATGAAAAAAATCGCTCGGTTAAAAATTGCATTTTACGCATAATTATGTAAATAATAAAAATATGTTTTAAATAAGGGGTGGAAGAATTTTTAAAATTAAAATAGTATCAGTTTTATCTAACCATAATTATTTTGGTCATTTCAGAAGCTTACCTTTAAGTAAATATGCCATCATGACCTTGAGGCACCCAGTTTTTTTCACCCCTTTCTCATGGAATTTATTTTTTATCTATATTTGACCCTTCTCGTCAACCAGTTTTTATCTTCCCCTCCCCCTTTTTTTTTTATAAATCTAAATCAGATATATGCATTGTTTGGTACAGCATAACCCCATCGGGTTCTTACACCATTCAATCATCACTCATTCACCAAATTATTTTGGTGAATGAGTAAAGATTTGGTTAATTATTTGGTTTAAGAAAAATTTAGTGAAAAAATACCTCAGAATTCGCATTTTGTAAAAGTATAAGTATATTTTATACTCTCTTTAACCAACCAAACTACCAATTACTAGTAATCCAGTCAAGCAGGTAACATATTCTTGTAGCTAGGAGTATAATAATGAGCAGCATAACAAAATAACCTTCAGAACATGATATGTTATCAAAATCACTTATATTTATTTTGTTGTATTTTTAAAATTTGAAGTGTAAGAAATAAAAGAAGAGGGGTGAGAGGAAATCAAATGAAAAATACAAGACCAAATAATTAGGATTTGTTGCAAAATGTTCAGATTTCTATAGCTGGCCGCAATTCATGGCCTTAAAGTAATAGTTTTTATTTCACCCCGAGTATTAATTTTATTCAAAAAAGCTGATTGTCTGGAGCATAAGGTATCCAACATTTTTGCTTCTGTGGGCTGCATTGGAAGAAAATGAGTTGTTTGGAGCAACACACAAAATACATCAATTTTTAGGATGTTAACAATAGCTCGTGAAAAAAGGTAAAATATATAGCTATAATATTTAGGCATTTTAACTGAATAATTTATGGTTTTGTATTATAAAGATGGCAACATGAGATTAGATTAATATTGTTTTATACATCTTATACAACATTTTACATATAACATTTCCTTATAAATTTTATAAGAATAAAGATAGCTAACATTAGTAAAATCAATGTATTAATATAGTTTTAAATACTCATGCATCAATATCTTGTTCAATTAAAATTTCAATTTTCAGGGGGTTGTCTCAAGGTGTTCATCAGATATTCTGGTTCTAATTTTACTCTTGAAAGTAGTTGCTCACAAATATAAATGCTTTCAGATAATGATGATGTGAATAATGAATGATTTTGCAGCTAGAGATATTTGCCTTTGGGTTTATAGAAATCCAATCAAGAAACTATGTAAATTTTTTCTTTAAGTTGATTGTCAGATTGCAACTCAGACATTTCATTTGAAAATTTGCTGGCAGCATTTATATTGACTATACATGGAGTTGTAATAATAAAAATATTTGTTTATTTTTTGAAAATCCTAAGATCTATTTTTGAATTCTTATATTTAGTCCCAAAGAAGGGCTGCATGTTTTTTTCTAATTTTTAGGATTATGTTCAGCCAACTTGTTGAAATGCAAAAAATTCCTTGTATTTATATGGATAATCCATAATTTTTTAATTTCATTTGGAATGCATTTATAGTTTGAAGCATTGTACAAATAAGTTGGTTTTTACTTTGAAGATGCATGTTTAAGTAATTTAAATGAGCAGTCAAATCTACCAATACTATATTTGCAAGCCAGTTGACATAATCAAGTTCTGGTACATATGTAGTTTTTGATATAAAAAAATTTGATTTCATTGAGTACATCACAAGTTTTTTTTAACAGTTGGCCTCACTTTTGTTACGTGAATTATATTGTTGCGATACTCATTTCCTATTAGTAGGGCAAGAGCTAGAATTAGCTCTTGTACCATAAACCTATATTCACTCACCACATCTTATTAATGATGTCTGCATGTTGTATTCCATCTGTGAGCCATATTTATTTTTGAGCACTTGTGCAGGCAAGCCTGCACTTAAGCAAAGTGCATCCTCCTCTTCTTGTATATATACATATACACCTCTCACAAGCTGATTGAGATAGTTTTTTTACCATCGCAAATTGGAGATAGATTTTCACATTCCTGTTGTCCTACTTTGCATCCCATTATCTTCATTTATAGTTAGTTGATTTGTTACTCCAGAGTAAATTTGAATCTTTTTATTGTTCTAGTTAAAGTTCTTAATACTAATTTCCGTTCTTGGATAATAAAGTTCTTAATATCAAATTGATAATTCTCAAGTTGACTTTCATTCTATGCGACAATATTGCCATAATTATCTCTAAGTATTTTGTAAAAAAATTCTTGAAATTGCTTACAAAAACAATTTGTATATCATGATCAATTTTTAAAGCTTGCAGACTGCATAATATATAGAGAAAATTTATAAAAATTAACTATGTAAAGCAATTAAATGAACCCTTACAGGAAGTTATTTATTTCCAGGTGTGTTTGTACAAAAAAATCGCCAGTGTTGACTTGATAATAGTTCAAGGCAATGTTTGGGATTTTACATGACATAAGAATTTGTATAATTTTCAGACATAATGGAAGAAGGTTAGGATTTGACTCAAAAGAGATAATTTTTGGTGTAAGGATGCTTAAATTAATTTTATAGAATTATATATTTATAAGAAGTATCATTACCTACTGAAAGTAATACTTCTTTCACTCTGCACTCCTTTCTTGGGTTGTATAAATAAATGCTTTGTGCCACATGCAGCCTGCAAGTTGATTTGTACTTTCAATGCATAATCATGATATAAATGATGGGAAAAAGTTAAAAAAATTTTATCAACAAAACTTCACTTATAGCAAAATAAATATTGAGACCAAAGAAGTGAAAACTTGTTAATGAATAATCAACTGTTAATAGTCCTAATGTTGAACTTAGTTTGATGTTAATAAAACAAACAATATTAGCCTTTGTGTTGCTTCTAAGTGTGATGTAATAAACAAACTTATCAACAAAATTAATGTGTTCATTACACAAAATCCTATTAATGTACTCTTTCATCACCTCTTGGTTTTGTTAGTCATTTAATACAAAGTAATTGATAAATTTTTTTCAGTACATATGTCTGAAAACTTATTTAACAGCATATTAATTATATAACATAATATAATGATAAATTATATCCCCTTTACAGATCTAAAATCGTATACTTTAACATGAAAGTTATTGATTTTAAGATTTCTTATTTTGTGAATGTTGCATTCATTAAAATTGCAAATTATATGAAAAATGAAAATTGTGGGGTTTTTATTGACATTGCACCGAGAAGCAACATGAGGGCGAAATGAATAATCATAATTTTGAACCCCAGTCATGTGATGAAGATGACATCCAAGTTGGCACCTCCCTCTCGAAACTTTTACACCTATCCATTGGGAGAACTTAGGACTTCAACCACATTTAATGCGTATTAGCCCTGCTACATAGAGCATCTATAGTGGCATTGGGGCTTGAATGCACAACTCAAAAACAACTTTGGCCACTAACAAGTTTGCTACCAGGACCATTAGACTATCATGTCTACAAATGAAGGTTAAGAGCAGGTTTGCTGAGGGAATAGAGTGCATTTTATTCTTAATCATATGTTACTCAAGTAGAATAATTGAATGTTTTCTATCTGATTGGTCAAGCTTAGTAATTTTAGATATAGCAGGCGAAGCAAATATTCTATGCTTTTTAATTTACGTATCCACAAATACAGATAAATTGAAAGAGAAAGCAAGGAATTAAAACAATCATACAAAGATTTTTATCCAATATGATTGAATTCTGAAGTAGTTTTATTATAAGATTAACTTTTAAAAATTGTAATTTTTTTAAACATACTATCATATATACATCAAAAGGTAGCTGATTTGAAATACTGTTAAATTAGTATTTATAAGATATTTACAATCTGTTTTAAGAAACCCTTATTAACTTAATTGTTAAATAGTTCACATAATTGATTTTAGATATTTTATTATATAAATCATACTTTTAATAAAAGTATAAAGATTTTTAATTTTTTACTGTCACCTATTTGGATATTGAAAAACGTCTGGATATTTAATGATGTATCAAATGTGTATAAAATATATTTATGAATTCTTTAATATATCTGTACTCTTAGTGAAATATTAAATTATTAGATAATAGAATTAATTAAAAAAATCGAGTGGTCTGAGAACTATTTAAGCAGGGTAAAAGTCATTTTATTTTCAATACTTATGTTATTGATATTCTATTGAAGTAGTCCAATCAAAAATATAATTTAAGTTTCAAAATTTGACAACAGAATAATGAGAAAATTATTTTTAATATTTCCAATGAATAAACTGGAGTAAAAATCAAAGGTAAATATCAAAAGGGAATTCTATTCTATTTTGAAATAGTTACATCACTTTGGTTATTTGACTGAAATTTTGTGTGTGTGTATATATATTTACACATAAACTTTTGCATGTTTATAATATGTATGTATACATATGTATATAATATATTTATAAAAATATAATAGATATTTTGCTAATATATATTGCAGTTGTGATATTTACAATATAACAAGCATATTAATGTGCCATATGTGTCATTGAATTAATAAAAACAAAATGTGCCTTCACATTGATGTCTCATATTTTCTTGAAGAATTTTATCTGACAGAATTTGAAATTATGCTGTAATCTATACTTTGTATGATTGCATTTATTTAAATTAAAATTACTTGTCATTATAATATTTTAACTGATTATTACTTTTAAAAATTCAAATTAATGTAATTTAAAAATTTTTGCACTTAAAAATCTGGTTTTTTTTCCATTTTGCTGGCTCAAGCGATAAGTCACCAAAAATGATACGACAGATACCAAACAGAACATGTGTATAATGTGTGTTGTCGCCAATAAAGTTTGCTTGGCTAGATTTGTGTCAGCTAAATGGAAAAGTACCAAAAATCTTATACATGAATTTGCTATTGTCTTTTTCTTGTGTCATATAATTTAATTTAAATCGGTATTTTGTAAATTTAATCATGTGTAAAAAGCAAATTTTTCTTTTCTTTTTTTGCTATAATATTTAAGTTGTCATTCTGTACTTCTTTAGAAGGATAAGCTGCTAATTGAGTACCTCACAAGTATTATCTGCTTAAATATTTGTCAATCAGTTCTAAAATGGCAGAAATATTGGTTATTTCTTCTGAGAAAAGGCATTACTTACACAATTCTTTTAGGAAATTGTACCTTTTTTATGAAGCAACTTTTTTCTTTTTGACATACATTCTAAAATTTATGTTATGAGCTTCAATTAGATTTAAGAATTAAATTTGAAACTTTTAATTGTAAAGTTGAATGAAGAAGGTTTTATATTGCAATTTGTGTTGCTTTTTTCTTTAAAATATTTTATATATTTAAACATAGTTATCTTGTATATTTATTAGTGCTACTTGGGTAAAATCCTGTCAACCATGAAAGTAGGTGCGCAATTTCAGCCAAACTTACACAAGTCATTTTGATGATTAAAAATCCCCTATCCATGCAAAATAGCAAAGAATTGATCTTCTTCATTGTAAATCTAACACAATGTAAAAATTCTATATATGAATTTAAGTAGTGGTGCACAATTTCCTGATGCTTTTTATTGCTGAGCCCCTCAGTCTTTCAACTTTTGTGTATACATACCACTTTCCAAATCCACATTGTGATAAGAAAGATTAACATTAAAATGTTTTTTATGATAATAACTGATTGAACTTTTGTTTAAAGAAGCACTAAACAAGGTTACACAAAACTGTGGTAAATATAGCAAAATAGACTACCCCTCATCGTTATGGCAAATAGTGTGCTGGATATTAATCCAAAGTTTCAAGAACAATGGGAGAACTGTGTCTTTCTATTATATTTATTGTAATTTCTATGTGTCAATTACATACATAAATTATTATTTTCAACTATATTGGGTCTCCTAATTGCCCATACAATCATTATCCCTTTTTAGCAGTCAGGAAAACAAATTACATTAGAGACAGAATCCCGCCTTTCACAGTCAAGAATTAAAATATAATTCTCACTATCCCATGTATTCTTATATTTCAACGAGACACTCCATCTCTTTTTTTTCACTGCAATATTCAAATAAATTATTGCCTACAAATAGTAAAATTGAAAAACTGTATTTGTTTTCACCTATTCCTCTATTGTTGGAATATTGCATTGTTAGATGACATTTTTCAGGTTCAGCTAAAATGGTTAACAGGATTTTACGCAAGTATCATATTAGTTATAGGTTTAGTTTCAGTTCACTTAAATATTTTATTTGCTTAATCTTTTCTAAATGAAATAACTTTTAAAAAGAATGAATGGATATTTATTTTAATGATTTTATATATTTTAATGTAATTTAATTTTTCTGGGTCTTCTAAAACATATTGAATGTTTTAAAGCTATTTTTAATTAGTCTTAAAAGTTTTCTAAAAAATGTTGATTTTTTTCTTCTATTTTTATATCAATGAATATCCTGTTAATTAAATTAAAACTATGTTTGCCTTTGCAAATTTTAAAATGATAATGTCTGCAGATAATTCTGATTAATGTGCAAAAAATAATGTATACACATAAATTTAATTTTCTGAGTTCAATTTTAATATAAATCATCTAAGCATTAAGCATATTTAGATTTGACTCTAAACTTATTTTACTGAGAAATTTTAATTACTCTATCTACAAAAAATTTTTAGGGAGTGCATTGTCAACCAACTGGGTATCAACCATATACAAATCCACCTTATCATCCTATACCTTCACCGAGACCTCATCATTATGCTAACCATCAGATGCAGTCAAATATGCCTTATAGGCATCATGGAGGGGCTTATGCTCCAAATCAAAATCAGTATGGACAGAATATGAACCAGGAAATGTACAGGAATCATCATTCTGGTTATGTTGGAGGACCCAATTCTAGAAGTATTCCAACAAAGGCTTGGTCAGAAAATAATGCATCACAAGATTTGATGTCACCTTATGGCCAAGTTTCACATCCTCAAATGATGAACAACCCATCCCAAATGCCAGTAAATTCAATGCGATCTCCACCTCATGCTACCTCCAATATGAATCCTGCTCCACCTCAAAATCAACAGCATTTTAGACAAATGCAATCACCAGCACATTCTCCTCATTCATGGTCACAGGCACAGATTCCAAGTCCTGGCGTAATGCATTCTTCTCGGACTACACCTTCACCATTGCCTGCTCATGTACGTTCACCTGGACATAGTCAACAACCATTTTCACCTCCTGCCGCCCATGCTATGAACATGCCACCTCATCCTCAACCTCCAGAGAATGGACAGATACCACCACAATCACCTATGAATCCTGCTGGTGGCACTGATAACCATAATCCTTCAAATCCTTTGCATTCTCTGCAGAAGATGGTTCTGCTGGAACAAGATCCTTCAAAAGCCATGCTGCCAATGATGGGAGATGGATCAGAACAGTTTCCAAATCAATGTGGATCTCATAATTTTGTACCTGATGAGACTGCAAATAATGAATCTAAAGATTCAGCATATTCAACCTATTATAATATGGATGAAAACCGTTTTGAATCAAAACCCAATAATACCACAAATGATTCTTCTTATTCCACTGTTCAGCAAGTTTCCAATTGCAATTTTCCTTTGCCATCTCATCCGCTCAACAATGAAGAAGTACCGAATGCTGCTACTGTACCCAACAATAATTCAAATATGCATGATGTTCTCCATTCTGTTCCCAACACTTCTTCACCTGTTGCTAATTCAGCCTCATCTGCACCTCTTGCGCAGTGCAAAACAAATATTGCTCAGAACGACTGTACATTAAATTTAGCTGAATGTCCACCTCATGCTGAGTCTGCACCTGTGTTTACAGATCAGACAAAAGCAGCAGTTTCTACTAATTCAGAACAAGCATTAGAATCAAAATCCAGTCCAAATTGGGCATTACAGATGCCATCCAATACTAATGAAACTTCATCAACGGACATACCACTTACTAAAATAGCTGAAGAACCCAGTTCTTCAGCTAAAGAAAATTCCTCGAGCAGTACAAATCCAGAAACTGTAGTTAAATTTGAGATTGGTGCCAAGGCTCAAATAAAACAAGAAAAAAATTGTAGGAGTGATGAAATAAAGAATCCTTGCATAGTATCTGCTATTCCTGCAGATAAAGATGAAATTGTTTCTGAGGATTCTCTCTGTGATCAACTTTCAGATAACAAAAGTGTATCAGTAAAAGTGAATTGTAAAGAGGAAAAGCTAGATATTCCTGGAAAAGTTGAAGAGAAAGTTATGACATCCACAACGATAAAACTCACTGCTGAAGTTCACAATTCAGATGATGTTGAAATGTTTGGAATTAATTTACCAGTTATAAAAAAAGAGACTACCTCTAGTGATGATTCTAAAAAGACCACTAAACTGAGACAAAAATCTGGCTTTAATTATGAAGAGGCACCTTCCTTAGAAATTGATGTAAAGGATGGATGCCAAACTGCTAGTTCCAGTCCAAAAATAGTGAAAGATTCCAATTCTCCTTCAGATTGTGATAGTTTACCAACTGATACTGAAAATTGTGATTCCAATTCAATGAAAGATATAATTAGAAACCCAGTTAAAGTTGTCATTCATAGAATACGTAAGAGCGACACAGATGACACTTGGCATGTGCCTACAACTAACAGTAAAGAGTCATATAATGAAAGCAATAGTAATGAGACTAAAGTTGAAAAAAAGGCAGAATCAAAAATTCCCAATGTTGGTCCACAAATTATTATATTATCTCCTGCAGTGTCACAAAAGAAGTTTGGGTTTAGGAGTTCGGTAGCTTCCAATAATGTTATAACTGTTAGTGAGGAAAGCTCCATTATTGAAACTGTTGAAAAAGATATTGATAACCAAATCCCTTCCAAAAGAGAAATTTCTAATTCGTCTAGTAAAAGTTCTGCTCCGAATTCAGATAAAAAACGGGGTAGACCTGTAGGATCAAAAAATAAACTTAAGCCAGGTTGTGTAAAAAAGAAGAAGGGTAGAAAAGGTAGTAAAAAGAAAAAGTTTGAATTAACCAAAAACAAAGTATTGGATACCTCTTCCAAACCTAAACGATTGTCAAAAATGTTTAGTGGACCTTATGTGCATATAGTAGGTAGTAAAGAAAACCCAACTTCTATTAAAGTTATCAATGTTGCTCAAAAGGAGGAGGAAAAATTGAATAAAATCCAAAGCAAAAGAAATTTTAGCAGCACAATTAGTAGAATTAAGAAAAAGCCTGTGGGTCACCTTAGTACATTATCGCCCACCTATGATGCCTTCAACAGAGATAAAACATGGCTTTGTGTGTTTTGTCACAAAGGAAGTCATCATGGAGGACTTGGAGATCTCTATGGGCCCTATTATATTAAAGACAAAAATACTGATAATACAAAATCTGGGACTTCCACTTCCAGCACTGGTGCAGGAAGAAGAAAGCGCCGAAAGTCTGAAATTGATGACTCGAAACCTTCAAAAAGAGCTAGACAGGTATTTTCAATTTTTTTTATTCCTAATTTATTATAATGTATTGATTCAAATATTTTGGGCTTGTCAAAGCATTATTGATTTTTACAGAATAAATGTTTTCTACAAAATTTATTAGAAAATGTTCTTATAAGAAAGTTTATGAAACTATTTTTTAATGAGTATCGTAAAATTCCAAAAATATGTTCACCACTCCTTTCTAAAGGAAAAATAAAAGGGGGCTTGTAGTTAATACTAAAAGTAAGTTTATTTTTGATACTTAAGTTCTTTAAAATTCAGCAAATTAACAAAATAATGCATTTTAAAAGAACAGGTTTCCTGTAACAGCATTAAATAATGTATGAAACATCCACACTATCATGTAAGGAATAAATAAACAAAAAATTTGGCTTAAGTATTCTTGAAAATTATGGGCAAATTCAGATTTAATTCAAAACACGAAGGAGGACTATATTCTGAAGGATACATTTTAATGTATCTCATATTATCTATAAGAAATAATATATTATGTTACTCACCACCACTTGTACAAGGGTCATTCAATATATCCTTAGAAATTTTTTTTTAAAAATATTAAGCCAGAAATTTTTAGTATAAAGTGCTTTTTTTTAGCTCTATAAACTTTTCGAGGCATTTCTTGCAACTTTTTTAAGCCATCATCTATAAAGTAAAATTTCAGAAGGTCCTTGAAATAGGCATTGTTCGAATGATGACCTCTTCATTTGACATAAACCATTGTTTGCCGAGCTTTTTTTTTTTTTTTTTTGGAAACTTTTAAAAAGTTACTGATGCCAAATCATAACAATTCGAACATTAATTCCATGATTTCGACCATCAAAACTGTACAGGTGTGCATACATGAATTGTCTTGATGGAAGGGGATGTTTTTCTTTTTCAAATGGGGATGTTTTTTTCTTGATTTCTTTGCTCAAGCCTGCAATAATGATGCATAATACTCTCCAGTTATTGTTTTTCCTTTTTCCAAGTAATTGGTATAGATGTGCGCTTCTCAAAAAAACGTGGCCATCAACTTTCTGGTTATTTTCAGCGATTTTGCTTTCTTCGGAGCCCTTGTGCCTAAAAAAACCCCACTGTTTTGACAATTTCATTTGTCACTGGAGTGTAGACTGTATCCATGTTTTATTCAATGAATGTTGTAAGGATTGCGATGCAAAAGCATCAAAATAGCCTTGTAGTCAATCAAATGGTTGTGTTTATTTTCCACTGAGAGAAAACTTTGTACCCATCTTGCCGAGATTTTTTCTACACTTAATTTTTCGTGAAAAATTTTATACACTGTACCTTGCAATATGCCAGTGGCTTCAGCTATTTTGCTTACTTTGATTTATTGATCACTCAAAACCATATTGTGGTTTTTGTCCAATCTTCCTGAATTAGTTGTTTTGACTGGACATCCTGAATGACATTAATCTTTTATGGATGTATGGCCATGTTTAAACTCATTCATCCAATTGTAAACAGTTATAAAACACAAGAGGCTGAGTTGGATGTGCCATGAATTTCATCCAACTCAGCCTTGATCTCTTTCGGTGTTATGCCTTTTATAAATATAAGTGTTTTATCACTGCTTGAAACTAACCTTTTTCCATTTTTCTAAATTAACACAATTTTATTGCTTCAATCGACAATAAAAATGAAACCATGCTATGGAAATAACTGAGACAGCTAGCTATTGGGTCATGATGCTTACTAAAAACAAACAATTTTCAATGCTACACACACCATTTCTTCTATACATATTGAACAACCCCCATAAAATAAATAATGAATTAGTTTTATTTATTTATTTTTAATAATACATATTGTGATACATATTTTAATCTTGCATATTGTGAAAAGCATTTTATTATTTATTTATATTCTTGGTTCACCTTTTTATATGCAAGAAAGAACTGTTCTGTGGGGATCAGTATTGGTATTTATGAAATTTGTTTATAATTCAAATTTTTGTTACAAAGTTTTTTTAATCTGAACTTTTATCTTATTTGATAAAAATGCAAGTGTATTATTTTTTCTCAAAATTTGAATAGTTGGTTCCATTTGAATCTTTTTGTGGACCTGAAAAAAAGATGTAACATGGATGTATTCTGTTAAACTTTTTTTTCAAAAAAAATGATTATTTAACTTTGGCAGTGTCATATATTTCCCTTGTTGTTTTTGATTAATTTAAAATAATTATTACAGATACATATTAAAGCTTAAGTTATTAAGTACTAGTAGATAACCAGCTTTAGGTCAAACAAATAAACTGTAAAAGTTTTTTAATAATTCATGAAAATGGTCTTTCTGAAGTTTTTTTTGAAATGAAAAGAAAAAAAGTAGAATGGAAGACATAATAACACATAGATCAATAACTCCCGAGACTAACCCAGAGATGGCGCTCGTAGTAAACCAGTAACCAGGTCTTTCTAGAGTACTAACCTTTGCTTGAAACGTGTCAAAATTTTAAGTCGATCGGACCAGGAAAAAGGTTTTTTGAAGTGAAGTGAAAAAGGTTTTTTCCAAGTGGGTGCCGCGATTGCTTTCGATGGAACAAAAACAGCAACGAGTCGATGATTCAGAAAGCTGTTTATCGCTATTTACTCGCAACAAAAAAGATTTCTTGCGAAAAAAAGAAAGAAAGAAATTTTTTTTGGGGGGGGGAAGATTTGGAAAAGCGTTGGAACGATTGTATCACCCTAAAAGGTGATTAACAAAAGGTGTTATGTTGATGAATAAAAAAAAATTTTGCAAAAAAAATGTTGATTTCAATGTTAGACTCGGGAGTTATTGATCGATGTGTTATAAAATGATTGAAAAGTTCTGAATTGTAAAAAAAAATAAATTATTAATATATCATATGTATTTAGCTTGAATGTTTAAATTTTTGCGGTGGCAAAATACACACACATAATATTTTTGTAGAAGCCATATTAGAAAATGAAGCATTTATACTCTCACCCTTTCTCAAAATTTTATTTAAAGTAACTAGTTTGTAGTTGTAATAAAATGTAATTACCATTTAAAAAAATATTTTTGAATACTATTAAAGTATGTATAAAAGAGAGAGAAATTTCTCAAATGCAATCACATTATATCCCTATATGTTTGATCACTTTCATTAAATAAGAATAATTTGATTACAATACATTACTGATTGTGTTTTATTTATGAGTTATTTTTAAAAAATGAATGATAGATTTTTTTAAAGCACTTTAACTGTGAAAATAAGTAAATTTTTTTACTTACAATTTATTTTTAATAATACACTGATAAACTGCTTTGTGGAAGTTGTGAGTAGGAGGCCATATTCATGATTTCATGAATACAAAAGTATGCTTCATCACAGCTTCCAAAAATTTCATTTTATTTTTGTATCATTTCTTTTAAGTTATTCTTACAAATTGAGTGGCAATTTTCAGATTTCTGTTGACATGGACTTTTTGTTGTTTGTTATATATTAAGATAATTTTCTAAAAATATACAGAATTGTTTAGAATATTTTAGTTGTTTTTTTTAAACGAATATTTGGTGTCTAGAGGTGTCTTTCACATGCAGAAGATTCTTAACATACCACTCTTACATTTCATAACATTGTTCAATCTGATAAAAGAACAATAGTATTAAACTAAATTATAATGAGATAATTAGCATTTAGCAATTTATAGAATCTTAATAAGTTCACCTCCTAAGAGGCTTTTTTTAATCTGGCTGTATCATTAAAGAGGCCATCACCTATTTTTCTCTTACAGCTATACATTTCTTACACCTTAATCCTATCTATGTTTCCAGTAATTGTATTATTTTCCTGAAATACATATCATTCCTTTCTTGTTGGGGAAAAAAATCTACCTATCTTTTAGTAAATATTGGATTTAATTTAATGTGTGGTAATTATTAAACACGAAAAAAGAATTGAGGTAAAAACAAAGTACTCTCTGATTAATCCAGCAGATATCAGACCAGAATAGTGCTACATTACTGAAAAATATTTTACTTTATATGCAATTGAACAGCAAAAGTTGAGCATTATTGTATAATTTAAAATTTAATATCATACATGCAGTAAAAGTGTCAAACTCAAAAACAAAGTAAATAAAAAGTGTGTGTATATATTAATAGTCTACATTGTTCCATTGAAATAGAAGACAAAATAATTTTTTTATGACTGATCAATCCATTTTAAAATGCCAGATTAGTTGCAGGATCAGAAAGGGGAAATGTTAAATTGGAGAGGGAGAGTACCATATAATGAAATAAAAACAATAAAGCCGATAGAGCATCAAAAATACAAATAATAGTCAATTAAGTTGAGAAAAATAACAAAAGAGGGAACATGTGAAACTTAAATGAAAAAGGAAGCAAAATATAAAAAAAGTTTGCCAAAAGGATAAAAATGTTATTTCCTGTCATTCCTCCTTTTCTTTTTATTAAAAAAAAAAACCTTGATGACAAATTCTAACAGCAAGTAAATCAAGAGTTAACCTGATACTAACCAGAAGTTACATAAAATCCTTTAAGAAAAGAAAGGAGGGAAAGCAGTAAATTTAACAACAAAAATAAGTTATGGAATATAAATGAATCGCAAAAAGGAGTTAACGGAGTGACTTGTTTGCCTGTATAAATATAACAAATTACTGGTAGTCCATATAGACAAAGTACCAGATTATAGAGGGAGTACTGTAATATACTTAAGGAGAAATTCTATACTTTTTGGTGTTCAGTGGATTAAGCTAGTCACATCAGAAAACGAATGCTTAAAGTATGTGGTTTAATTAATATTGTGTATCACTGTCTAAATGATCAAGATGTATTTACTAAGTTGATTGTAATGAAAAATGACAGGATTTCTATTCGATGATAGTTGTACGATGAAAATTGGGTAAATTTGCTAAGGTGATCAATGTACTGTAATTGAATTTAGAGAATTAGGATGATATGAGGCTTAAAAAGGAATGATTCGGATAAATCATGAGTTTCTCACTATTTATTTATTTAGAAATTAGATAAAGTCAGTGCTTATAGATAGATTGAAATAGTGGTGCATCCAATAATTGCTATTGTTAAAAAAGATAATTTTAATTAACAGTTGGAAATTCATTTTTGCCGACCATACTTAGTATCACAGTTACACTGTTGTAAACATATAGGGGGCTTTCCCCCCCATTTTTAATAAACCTTAAATATTAAGTATGTAAAAGATTGTTTCATTTCTTAACAATTTACTCAATATAATTAAGATGTTTTCAGTAAAAATTTCTCATTCATTATTTTTTTAAAATGTACTTTAAACTGACTTTTTTCTTGTATTTTGTTCTAAAGGACAACATATATTTTATTTCCACAAAGCACTGTAAATTATTAGTGAAATTAATGTAATTTTATTAATTGAAATGATATATTTATAGATAATATTTATAAACTTTTATCATTTTGCTATATGATAAAATAAAAACAATTGAAATTAATAGTGCAAATTTCACAATATAAGGACAGTTCAGTTTTTAATAATTTTTTATTTTTAAGATGTCCTCATAGTGAGGCAAGGAACAATTCCATCTGGTTATTTTTAAAAAGTATCTTTATCCAATATTTAGTATCAGTACTATTCCATACTGCATCAATGATATCTTCAAATTCTGCGAAGGAATTATACTACCTCCTATTTGCATTCTCTTTTCTAATAAGATAAGCTCAAACATTTTCTAAATTTTAAGTTAGCGGGTAATAGTGTGAAACAATTTCATCTTTCAACAGGATGGAGTTTCTTGTCATTCTTCTATTGCAGCAAAAAATTGATTTTAAGAAGTGCAAATCACTATTTTGGTGAACCAAATTAATACCTGCTAACCTAGAATTTAGAAAATGTGTGAGTTTCTCTGATAAGATATGCTCAAACATTTTCTAAATTTTAGGTTTGCGGGTATTAGCGAGCTACACCAAAACAGTAATTAGCACTTCTTAAAATATTTTTTTTTTACTGCTATAGAAGTGCGGTAAAAGACTACAACTTGTTGAAAAATGGTATTGTTTCTCTCTAAATGCGAACAATATGCTAAGAGTTCCGTGTCTTAAATTTGTTGATACTTCTCGGTGTTAATATCAGTAGGAACAAAAACTATGTCTTTGTTACTGTTAGCTGAAATTGCTCCTAGGACACCAAAATCCTCTTTTACAACATTTTCTGCTTCTGATGTCTTTCTCTTTCCCAAGATAGTGTCAATAACAGTTAAAGCTATCTGGCTCAAGGTTAAATAATTTTTTCATCCAAATATATATATAAAAAAAAATTGTCCTTGTTGTTTAATTCACCTAAGTATAGTTTCCTTTCATATCATTTTGTGCTTTTCCTTTTTGGCTGGTTTTTAATTCATTTTGACTTATTTTGCGAAATTGCAATAATTTAAAACTTGTATAACTGTTAACCTCAAAACTTTCCCATCAAAATTATCTCTAAATTCATCTGTAGACATTTTCATAGAGTGGCAGGGCTATTAATGTGTTTTTGATCTCTATGAGACAGCTTTGATATTGTATCAGATCTCTTTATGTCCATTCAAGACAATTGTGGAGTTAATATATGAATATCAGTTTAAATTCACTGTTAAAAAAAATTTCCTATTGACCTGTAATTATTTGTTTGTAAGTTAAATATACCAGCACAATCGTGATTGTCAACATTTAAAAATGTTTAGGAAAAAGTTTTTTTTTTTTTCCATTTATTTTGTTTAAATGTTTTAAAAAAATAGTATTAATTTAAATTTTTAAATATGATTCGCTGGGTTTTGCATACTCTTTTTAACTTAGTTTCACAAAAACGTCGACTGTCCTTATAAATGGGAGAAGGAGTGTATTCCATGCCTTCTCATTTCATGTTAAAACCTTAGTTAATATTATGCTCTCCTTTTTGTATAAAAGACGTACTTTTTAGTATATTAATTTTTGGTTACAATGAATTCATTTGAAATATAAGTATTGATAATGTTGAAATAAATCGAAAGCCATCTAATAAAAACCTGGTATCGTAAAAAGAAAATAAGGGATTCAGTAACAGTAGCAACATTGAAAGTTTTGTTTTGAATTGTATTGGCTATGATCATATAGTTTCTCCCCTTTTTGTAATGAATTGCTGTCATTGCTTGTACTTAAACTTTTTTTTTTTTTTTAAATCTTACAAATATATATCTATTTCATGTACTCCTTGCAATTAAATTTAATAGTTTTTTTTAAATAATTTTTAATAATAATATAAGTTTTATCGATATTTTGTGTTTCTTGTGTGATAGTCAAATAGTTTTAAAATAAAGCATTGCTTTTTTTTGTGCAAGAACAAATTTTATCTTTAAATTGAATGATAATCTTGCATGTTTATAATTATATAGTTTATTTCATGCTAAACAATCGTCACAGATTCCTTGGATGAAAAATAAAATTGTGAATTATTCCTAATTGTGTAGAATACCATTTACACCACTTCACAAGATGAGAAAAATTAAAGTGAATTATTTTCTCAACTAAGTTGCTAGTCATGAAGAAATCTGTCGTTTAAAGCTTCCGCCAACACATTTTAGTACAAATGGGGAATCTCTCCCTCACCCCAGTATAATGAATAAACTTTATTTGTCAGAACTGAGTGAAGAATTTTCACTCCTTAGTCCAACTAAAATATCTTACCTTTGCTTTTGATACTGTTGCATATGGAATTGGTTTGATGAAAATGATGGATAGTTTAGGAATGCGAGTGCAGCTGTGTGGACAGGGAAAGTTTGATTGATGAAATCAATAGGCATTTTAACTAGCATTAGTTTGAGGATTCCAGATATATTGTGTGTAAAATATAGTGACTAGAATTTTGAAGGGAAAAAGAAAAGTTATAGCAATTGACAAGAGTTTGTGAGAAGAATATTTTATGTTCTTCATAGAATTTTTGGAGTTGAATATTACTTAGGTTTTGATACAGTCTGTTGTGAAAATTACGGAAATTGTTGTACAATTTCTGATAGAAGATAATGATAAAAAGGATGGGACTTATACAGCTTAAGAATTTCACAAGAACAATCTAGCTCTTCATATAATTCTGATGATAATAATTTGTGCTGTTCCTAGAAATTTTAAATAAGTTTTACTTTATCTGGGCAAACAGGTCATGTAATAAAAGTGTTTTATGAATGCTTTGTTATCCAAAGACAGTTTTAAAAAAAATCTCCACTAAAAATTTAGGTAACAAAACATCAAATGAATACTTTACCCAGACATTGCTTGAAATTTAAAATTTCTCTATAAGCAAATTGCAATTTTTTTTAATGTTTTACTAATCCTTCCTATATAACCTGGACCCCATTGATAATCGAGTCAGCTTTACACTCATGGTTTTACTATAGCTCTTTCGAAAAGCAATTGCTTGTGATATCACACCCAGGCATTGTGGTGTCATAATTTCCTTTTCATAAAATTGAGTTTAATCGTTCTTTGTGTCTCTCTATTAAGAGTAGACAATAAAACACTTTTCTTTCTATTTAAATATATAAATTACAATTTCTTAAAAATTTAATCTGTTCCAGCTTGTGTCTTTTTTTGGGGGGGAAGGGGAGATTATTTCCATGTGTTAGTTTTTATATTTTTATTTGCCTTGCCGTTGAAAATTAAAAAATTCAAGATGTCATGGTCATTGAGATAAGTTGTACATTTAACCATTTTTAATTGGTCAAATTTTAAAATTTATAAATATTTTTTCTTATTTGTGTGATTTCTGTGATAATTGAAAATAACATTGGAAGATTTTAACGACAACCAAAAGATTTATACGATCCAGGAAAAACTCATTGTTAGTTATAAAGCAAATTCAGAAAAGGACATGATAAGCAGAAATTGCCAAAGAACTTAATCTACCTGAGTTTACACTATGTGGATAATTAAAACATGAGGATAAACGTCAATTTGTTGGTAATGATAAAGGAATAGCCCCCCCCCCCCCCCACAAAAAAAAAGTGCTGGGACAGTGGAAAACTTTTGATATCATGGGAACAGAGTCAGACCATTGTTTTATTAAATATTCTTCAGAAGTTAAATCTGTATCTTTGTTATTGTGAAAATGGTAAGTATGGAAATTTATCTCATTATTTCCAATGTATTTATTATAGTTTTGTTCTTTTGACTAGTAATTTGGTAATTTTTAAAATTTTGTCAATATTTCTATATATATATAAGAATTTAAGCTTTATTCTCTCTTGTTTCAGAATCTTTGTGAGCAGAGTAGTGCTTTTTGAATCATGCTCTGAGAGGTTCTAAGAATTTCCATCTTTAAATAAGCTGACTTCCTTAAAATTGAATATGATATAAACTAAGTTTTTTTAGCATTTGTATTGAAGTTTAAGGAAGTTAAGGCAAAGTGATTTTGATAACAATAAGCCATGGAATTCAAATAGCATCATAACATCTTATGGAAATTCAACTCTCTTTCAGGAGTGTTACAAAACATTATAAAATTTTGTTACATAGTATCTTTGCTGTGTTTGTTTTGTGTACATGTGACATTTTTACTGATTGGGATATTGGGAAAACCTGATTGGATTTATTAATTGGAATCCAACCATTATGGGAAAAGTTTTATAACAGTTGCATCCATCAATAGGAGTTATAACTTTGAATATCAGCATATGTAATAATTAAAAGTACTATGAATAATTTCAAAGTGCTTTATTTTATTTTCATGTAGTTGCTTTTGGAAAAGACTTAAAATGTAATTTAACAGAATGCAAAAGAGTTTTTTTTTTGTGAAATAATTTTTGTTAAATTTCTTATTGCTGGAAAAATTGGTTTGGAAACTGTTTTCGAATTATTATGATTATAATTAGCATAAATATCTTGGTACATCAAAATTGTAATTTTTTGTTGTTTGAAACACTTATTAGAGTTGTTTACAATTTTTTTCCTCATTAATGCAGACCTCAGTTCATTCAAATGATTCCACCCCAGTTAGAAGTTCCTCTCAGGCTGATGCTTCATCAGATTTAGAGACATCTAATTTACGAGAAGTCTGGATCCATGAAGATTGTGCCGTCTGGTGTCAAAGCATCTCTCTAATTGGTGAAGAAGTACAAGGATTGGAAGAAGCTGTTACTGAAGCAAGTGAGAATGTAAGTTGATAGAATTGAAATATATTTTACTTAAAGAATGGTGGATAAATTGTTATGCATACAAACATGCAAATATATTTTTTTTCTTTCATTATTTATTTTAAAATTTTAGATTTGCTGTCAGTGTTCATTGCATGGTGCGACTGTAGGATGTTGGGGGAAAGGCTGTAAAGAGCAGTATCATTTCAGCTGTGCCAAAGAAATTGGTGAGATTTCTTAGATTTTTTCCCCCACTTTAGGTATAGTTTTATGCACTTTTAGTTTTTGTAACTTAAATAGCTATTCCAAATTCTTTTTACTATAAACTTGATAAACGATATAAATTGATTATAAAAAAATAAGTTAAGGAATTTCAATTTAAATAAAGAAACGTTGAAAATTTCTAGTAAAAATTTCAACTACCTTTGATGTATGTAGTGAATATATATATTATAGTCATTACAATATATATTTATATATATATAAGCGAAATACCACTGACTGACTCATCACGATATCTCTAAGACTATACAACCGATTGACTTGAAATTTGGTACAGTTACTCATTTTGCAATGTAGACGCTCACTAAGAACGGATTTTATGGAATTCTTAACCAAAATGTAGTTATCATCGGTTAATCTTTTCTTACCCATCGGTTATGTCATTTTGGCGACTTTATCGCCAAAAATTACATGACCAACGCCAAACGGAATATATTTTTTTAAATGTGTGTATCGCTACCAATTAAGTTTACTTGGCGAGATTTGCGCGTGCGAAATGGAAAAATACCAAATAATTTAATATTGAAGCGCTGATGGATGATTGGCAAGATTTTGGAGAAGAGGCTCTTTTTTGCGAAATATCACCAAATATCTTCCACCGCCAAGTAGAAGCATTTCAATGACCTTGCATTGTGAATTTTAAAAAGCTATACTATGGTAACCCCAGCTGATTTCGGTTTTGCTGAGCAAACGATAATTTTTATTGTTGTGGAACCTAGACGTAAGTTTTAAATTTATGAGAAAAGTATTTTATTATTAATAATGATTGATAAACTACATTTGTAAATCTAAACGCAATTTAACCAAGTTATTGAAGTTGGCTTTTAACAAATGAATAATAACGGTATGTTATTCATGTCATTAATAAAAAAAATAAGTAGCTATCAAAATATTTATTTTGATGTACGCATTAATTGTAACCTAATGTAAATATCATGCAAAAGTTTTGTTTCTGTATTTTGGTAATTTTTAGTTTTTGTTTTCTAGGAAATAAACATTTTTCATTTTTTAAAATGGCTGGATATTTTATTGTTTTCAGAATACAGAATTATTTTTAATGCTATGATTTTTAAGAGCTATTCTGTCTATTCAATTGCAGTTCCAGATATGCTGCTACCGTAAGAGTTATCCTTTTGCAAAAAGGATCACGTAATACGGGTGACTTTTTGCTAAAATTTTTTATTATACTTCATTTTTTTGTTAGTATTTTTTGTTGAATTTTAAAATAATTTGATTTAAAAAAGTTAATTTCGGTTATATTTTTTAACTTGAAAAGTATTTCATTGTAGGTTAATAAAAATTGATTTTTCATATTTACTTTTCAGTTATAGTTCTTAATAATGGATGTTGAATATATTTGGATCGATGGAATACCTACTCCTTTCAAAGTTTTTAAAATTCTTGGCGACGGAGCATGTTTATTTTCGTCTCTGTCTTTGCTGGTGTTCGGTGACATATCGATGGCGTATAAAATGAGAAATATTATTGTTTCTCACGTGTTTGACAACTGGGATCGGTTTAAATGCTACACTCAAATGCTATCTGGCGCCAACCAAACACGTATGGATCTATTTGCTAAATTATGGCGGCGGCAGAGCTATTTCCCTATCAGTTCGAAGTTTATCAAGGTGGCTGCCATTTAGCTTCTGTTGGGGAAACAATTCAGGGGGAAAAAATATTACGTTTTACGGGAAACTGTAATAGTTGTCATTTTGATGTTTTATTTAAATAGTTGGATTAAGAAATAGAAGTAAAGTTAATCCTGGTTATGATAATGTGAAACAAAATGAAGAAAATGTGTCATCTTTAGTGTTTCAGCCTCAAGAAAATGTGTCTGTGTTAGTTTCAAAGACTCAATCAATATCTAACATTGATTTTTCAAGTTCAAGTGAATCAATTATTAATGATGTAATATCTCTTCAACTAAATAAAGGTAAAAGAAATTAAGAAAAAGATTCACAAATTCAATTAGATATAAACAAGTAAGACCAGCTGCTACAAAATATATTCAAAGTCATCCTGAAGAACATAGAGAAGCTGCTTCAAAATATACTAAAAGCCATCCTGAAGTACATAGAACGTAAGAAAATACTTTTCTAATACCCCCCACGTGAATCAGGCAGCTGTAATTAAATACAATGATAAAAGATCAAAAGTTAATTTAGCGCCATGGACTTCCAAAAATTTGTCTGGTTTTAAATATGAAATATATATTGACTATTCAAATGATAAAATTGTCAGTATCGGAAAACGTTTGCCCTGTTCGAGGTGCCGTGCTTTAAAAGGATAGAAGAACCTCCAGGAATGTGCTGGAGTGGTGGTCAAGTCCTGCTTCCTGTTATTAGATCCTTCCCTGAACCTTTGAATAGTCTTCTTAGCCATAAGGATCAGCTTTCAGAACATTTTCTTTCTACAATTCGCAAGTATAATGGATGTTTTCAGATGACGTCATTCGGAGCAAAAGAATTGAAGGAAGGAAATTTTATGCCAACATTTAAAGTCCAGGGCCAGGTATACCACAGGATAGGTAGCCTATTGGCTGAGCCTCCTCAACAACCTTCTTTTCTTCAGTTTTACTTTCTCTGTGATGATGAATGTGAAAGAAACATTCATTGTGGTATTTTCCCAGGTGTTAAGCCAGAATTAGCCAATTACAAAAGGAGCTACATGAACATAACAGGTATATTCACGATTTCAAAGCTGCTGTTGATTCAGTTCCTAAAGACCAAAAGGAGTTAAAGGTTATAATTAATGCCGATAAAAAACCATCTAGAGAACACAAAGGTCGTTTCAATGCTTCAATTTTCTTGATATTTTATGTATAGGTTCCAAAATATAATATTATCGTCTGCCCAGCGAAGCGGGCGGGTATCAGCTAGTATATTTATATTATAATGACTATCTCTGAAGGTTGAAATTATCTGCCAGGAAATTCAACAGAACTAACAAATATTTATTTAATACAATGACAATATTTAAAAGAAATTGAAATGAACAAAAAAGGAGCAGCTGTCTATCGGACAGTTAAAAGAAGGAAGAGGAAATCGACATCAAATGTTGAGCCAATCAAAATTAAAGTTCCTTTTTATTTATTGATGTTGAAGGACTTGAATTCACTTCTGTACACCTGTCCTTTTATCTTTGGCTGGTCAGCTTCCTCACAACTGATGGTTAATTTGTTTGGTGGTAATGTTGTAAGAAGTCTTTGTACTCCCTTTGATAACAAAGATTAATCATGATCAAATATAGGATCTAATATGAACTTAACAGTCCACCAGAATATATCTTGTATGCAAGATGATATTGAGTGAGAGAGAGGATTACGAGGACAGGTTGTAACTAGTCATTCATTAAAATACTGGGTTGGATCCTATCCATTAACACTGCCTGTTTTTTGACAAAAGGGCAAACATAAGTAGTTTGTAGTTGCTGTAAATTGTGAATTGTCTGCAATCCAAGAAATGATGGAAATCGTGAGCAGTGCAATATACTAAGAGTAACTCATTATCATGACACTATTTTTTTGGTAAGTGTCAACTTGTGAGAAAAAAAGTGCAAGTGAATGTGGCTTGTTATTAAGATTTTGGCTCAAAACTACGCCAAAGGCTATATCCAATATGACAAGTTCGCATCATCTTTTGGGAGAGCTAGTGAAGCAACATTAACTAGCATATTTTTATGAGCATTTAATGGTTCAATTTTGTCAAGTGTTTTTTATGTTGGTGTTTCATGTTTTTCGTTGATTTTTGACTAGATTGTATAGTGTAACCTGTGTTATGCAGTTTGTGCAAGGAAATGAAGGTAAAAGTTCATAATTGTCAAAAAATTATACAACTCACGAACAGTCTTAGGGAATGGAAATTCAGAAGCTGCCTTAATCTTTTCTAGGGAAGTAGAGATACCATTCTTATTAAATAAATATCTGTCAGTCCAGGTAGTTCTGTCAATCCAAAAATATTTTTGAACATTTGAAACTATTTGGTATTGGTCAATACATTGAAAATTGTTCGTTAAGTATTGTAAATGCATAGAAAAATTTTCAGAAGTGACAGTGATGTCATCCAAATAAACATAACAATTTAAACCAAACAATATTTCATCTAAAGCATTGAAAAATTTGACCTGCATTCTTCAGACAAAATGGCATGTGAATGTATTAAAAATTCCTATAGGTAATAACTATTTTTTCAGTATTCGATTAACTCATATCTGGTTCTAAGTTTTAATTAAATGCAGTTTGGAAAAATTGTCTTGCCATACAGTTCCGTTGTAGATCCTTATATGTGGCAAGGAATATTTATCTAGAATTGTAATTGTGTTTAATCTGTGACAGTTGTTGCATATCCTCCAAGAGCCATCTGTACCAGATGAATTGGGCTAGTCCATAGTCCCTTAGATGGTTGAATTATGTCTGGGTCTAACTAATAATTAAACTAAGATTTTACAACTTTTAATTTGTCTGACAGAAGTTTGCGTGTTTTGCTGATTTGTCTTTTATTAGTTATAGAGTGAATAGTGGAATGTTTTACTTTCATTAAATTTAGGTTGGGTCAGGTTACATTTAGGAGTTCAGAAAGTAACCTGTAATATGGTGTATCACCTGCAATTGAAGTCCTTTGGAGGGTTTAGCATTCACTCTTAAGGAAGTTAAACAATCTGTGGTTTTTATATTAAAAATAGTTCCAATCTTTCCAAGGAATTGACATCTAAAATTGGTTTAGAAATGGCCACAATAACAAAAATCCATGAGATTAATCTTTGTAAACAAAAGTCTAATATTAAATGTTTTTTTTTTCTCCCATATGTGTGAATACCAGAACTGTTTTCCACATGAAAAACAGATTCACAGTCAGGCACATGTTTGTTTAAACCTGCATATGAAAGAGGAAAAATAAAACAAGCAGCACTGCTATCTATAAAAACATTGCTTAAATTTGCAGTCCAGAATAAATAAGTGGCTGAAATTATCATTTGCCTGATGATTTCTTTAATCAACCCATTTATGAACATGGTTTAGTGATGTCCTGGCCCATCCATATTATCTCATAGACTACTTTGATTATGTGTAACATTATAGTGGGTACCACTTCAGGCAAACATGCTTTAAAAAAGAAAAGTAAAACAATTACAGATTTTTTGAGATTTTATTGCTATTCCAAAATTCAATATAATTTTAACTGTCAAGTCTTGATGAGATATTTGCTTATCCTTTTTTTTTCTTCTTTTTCTTTTAATTTTTGTAAATCTATATTTATGTTCGATGATGCTGGTTTTCTAAATCGTTATAAGTTATTGAAGCACTTGATGAACTTTTTGTAAATTTCATCTTAGAAAATACACTTCACAAACATGTGGATCCCAAACCATTTGCAATTCATTGTATATGATATCGGACGCAAAAATTTGTTCAATTCATTATTGTATTTAAATTCAATTAACTGCAGATTTTCAGGAATGCTATTCAGATCAACATGAAATGGACGAAAATTAACATTTTTATTATATTTTGCTGATTTTGAGAAATGATTGTAAAATGCAGTTTTAGGTTTCTTTATTTTATTAGCATATTTTGAGAAATTCTTGGGTCAATTTTTTGGGGTGTCATTTAACTATGGAAAATATTGAGTAGTACTATTTCTAAGATGGTACTCAAATGATTATAATTTCTTGTTAAAAGCTCTGATGAAATTACTTGTATCGATTATTTTGCTCTTGCATGGCCTTATTTAGCTAATTATACATAAACAGAGACACACTGGAAAAAATTTAATTCATGCAGTTAATGAAGAAATGATGATTGAACTAAGAGTGTGCTTAGTGGTGGGTGGGTTTGTGTGTGTGTTTGCATAGAAAAGAAATAATGAATTGTTGGTTCTAAGAATTCCTAATTTGCTGTTAATGGAGACTAAATAATTCTTCTGTTTTCAATTCTTTTTGTAACATTTAGAGTGTGGATATCTAATACAGAACTGATGTTCATAGTTTCTCTTGCACATAATAACATTGACACAAATTTTCATTTAAGTTTTTTTTATTGCTGTACACTTATTGAAATATAGAAAGTTTTAATTGGTATATAAAGTCACTTAGTGGGCTACACAATTTAACATGACACATGTTGGCCAGGCTTTGTTTAGTGCATGTTTAGCCTTTTTACTGAATGTAACATGATACCAACATTGCGAGTTTTTAGTTCTCAAATGGAACTGTGAATTTCAGCTCTTCTATCATTGTGATGCTTGTTTCATCAACTGTTGTATCTGTTTAGTCAATTCCTCTGATTTTGCTTCAAGAGCTAGTAGCAAGAGATCTTTAGATTCCTCAGCCACAATTGCTGTGTTCAATGTTTCACAGATTTAATCTGCAGTTTCTGCTTGCTTATCCAAATGTTCATTACCATCAGATAAAAATCTATCGCATTGCTAAGGGTACCTTCTGTTAAAAGAGTGTCTGTAAGATATCATTCTTGACATGACCACTATTTAATTTTCTTATTTGCTTGAGGAGGTAAGAGGGAGTTTAACCCCAGGTAGAAATTGTGCAATAATGATCTGAATGTAATGCTTTCTGATTTCACTTAGTGTTAGGTGATTCTAAGTTCCAGCTTTGTGTAGGGATTATCAGTAGATGTGGAGAGAGAATGAATAAGATTGCTGAGATATACTAGGATATTGCAATCCAAAACATACCAAACAACAAAGCTTTCTATTTTTCAAAATGATACCTTCTGTAATAAACTAGGTTTCAAGTTTCAAAAACTGTAACTCTGAGTTACTTCTCCAAAATGGAGGTGTTCTAAATGTAACATGACCTATTTGATTGGTGGATCAACCTTGGTGTCTAAATCAATTAAGCAACCGAAGAGCAGGAGTATGGCTGAGACTATCAAAAGCAGCTCGGGATGTAAAAAAAGTACTCTTGAAATTGAATAATTATTTAGCAATTGAAATCATTGCTCCAATTGTCTTGGGTCTCAAATACTGCTAGTGACCAAACTGACTCCTAAATAATAGTGGGAATCAATGTCAGTAGCTGTGCCAGTTAAAGTTAAAGCTGCTCTTTATGTATGCAGAAGGATTTGAATTCACTTATGCTCACCTGATCTTTTATGCTCAGCTGATCTGCTTCCTCATAACTGATGGATACTTGGTGGTATTGTCACAAGGAACACAAGCTCTGGAAAGTATTTGAAATAAAATGTATTAAAAATGAAAAATAATAAACTCTTGATACATTGAACTATGAAATAAAAATAACTTAAATTACTAAATACTAGGAATTGAATATATTTTAAAATCTTTGTATTTTTACAAAATATCTTTTATAAAAGATTTGAAAGGAAGATATTTATTGTAATGTAATTTTACTGCCTTTACTTCACGATTCAGGGACAATTTTCCCCAAAAAGGTCCTGTTGGAACTCAATTTATCCACACTCATACCAGTTATTATACCTACCTCATAACTGATAAAAGCCCATAGCCCTAACACTAGACACCTTAGATGGTCATGGTTATGATTTTTTTTTTTTTTTTTTTGCAAAGTTAGGATTTCTAGTCCTTATAACATGTAAAATCCATTGTGTAGTAGGGCTGATTCATGTTAAATCTATCATGGCTCTAAAATCTTCTAACAGGTGTATGTGAAAGTTAAGAGAGTGGAGTGCCACTTTAAATGACCCATTAAGTATACTATTAATAAACAGTCGTAGCAGCAGTAACCTTATGATCATGGTCTCAAACTTGTGACTGACATTTTTTATGTTTAGTGGGGTTTCAGTTGTGATGCTGCTAAAGAACACACCATATAGCTATGCTGATGCGTGTAAAATCTGTCCTGACTCCAAGTTTATACATTAGCATAGTATGAAAAGTTTGGAAAGTGAAGTATCAGCTCTGGTGTTATCTTTGTCACTTGAATGAAGTTCAAGATTATGAGACCTGCTGCCAAAACTCCTGTTGCTTCTAAATGAGACATTAATAAACGGTGCAATTAATTAATAAACTATCACTTTTCCAAAGTATTAGGTATTTTTAAAATATATTTTTAGATATAATCATTGAGGGGCAAAATTTAAAATGTTATAAAAATGGACATTGATTAAAAGAGTTATGTGTTGAAAAAGATTTGAATTGTTGTTTTTATTTCTTTTATTTGTTTACATATTTCTATGATGATACTCTTGAACAAAAAATCCCCCTTCCCAATTATTAGTAAATATTTACTTGGGCCAGATAAGGATAAAATTTTAACTTTTAATTTTAACTTATCTATGTTTTACTTATAAATCAATTGTATATAACATTGTTACATGTAATATTTACTAATTATTTTGCTTATGTAGGTTGCCAGATGGACATTGAAAAGTTTTCTCTGTTGTGCCCTCAACATCAGGTATAAAATATCCTTCAAATATTTGTATATAAGAATTATTAAAATTTAATATAGATTTTTGCTTAAATTTAAGGAATTCGCAAGAAATATTTTGTTCAATATTTATTTCATTACATATCTTAGCAATACCATAATTTTCTGTTAAGTAATGAAATTGGGTTAAATGAAATTTTTTTTCAAAAACAAAGGATAATGATTATTTTTCTTGTCATCACTATAACAGTATTTCACTCTTTTCATCAAATAATGGTAAAATATGCATTTTTAACACTATGCTAACTCACAAATTTTATTAAAAAAAAAAAATGACTTTTGCTATATTACACATTGCATTCGGAAAATTTTTCAAAACCGAAACTAAGAAAATATTCCTTTTTTTTTTCAGTATATGCTTTTTATACGATTCGTGAAAGTCACAAAAATACATATTTGCTAATATCAATGAAAATTCAGAAAAAATTTAATTAACAACCAGTATTATCAGTTTTAACAAAATGCAATAATATCATAGGTATAAATTTTATTTTTATATTTTTCTGTTACAAATATTTATAAGTATCAGTACAATATATTTTTAATGAAATATTTCAAGTTTACAATTTCAAATCTCACAATTTTAACTATTTATGTTTTTGGCAGGGATCAACTGCTTCATCTGCAACTCTTAAAGAAACAGGAAAAGTAGTGAAAACAGAGGTAAATATCTCAAAGAGGATTTTTCTGAAACTGGCTCTAAATCATCCACAAATCTTTTAATAAATTTTATCCTCATGATTACTGATACTCATTCCAAATTTATTTCGTGTTTTAAAATAATTAATATTTTGATATAACAACTTAAATTGATTTTTGAGTTAAATATCAATATCCATATTTGCAGTATTTCAATGAAATAACTCTAATATGTAATGTTCTGTGTTGTTAAAATTTGATAAATATCTGAAGTTTTTTTTTTGAATATGTTTTAAAAAGAAATCATTCATTTATCATATTTCTTTGAAACTATTGATTTGATATTTACTCATATATCAAATAAAACTTATATTTCTTTTTATTATTAATTATAATTTTGCCTTCAGTTGCAATTCATGGTGAGAAAATTATATAACCTTCATTACATGTAGTAGGATTCGATTAATTTTCTTATGCAATATGTGTGAAAAATCTTGGAAATCAGTATTGCTGTTATCGATTCTTATTTTCTCCATTAATTTATATTTTTTAAAGGATTTTTATATTCTGCTAATTAATTTTTTTCTCGTTAATATATATGTGTATATATACATATTATTAGTCTCCTATTATTTGTCTTTGACTCATGCCTTTGGTTTGTTATTCAAGATGTGATGCACTTTCTGGGTAAGATTTTTCTGAAATGGTTGATTTTATTCATAACTAACATGTCATTTTTTTTCTTCTCTCTTTCTCTTGGCTGATAGTTTTAAATTTCTGTGTCTATTTTTTTAATGTTTCATATATATTACAAAATATATTCATAAACAACTTGTGCACTTATACCCAAACTTTTCTCTGTCTTTTATAATAATAACCCTCATATTGCTTCCAATGCGATGTTAATAAAACCAAATTAAACTGTCTCTTAAAATGAGACTCTTGAATAGTGCCTTACTTTAAAGATAAGAATTTAGTACCTTGATTCCTACTCTTTATTCAGTATTTTTGATTTTCCAATTCTTAAACTTTATTATCTATTCAACATACTATTTGAATGTTAATTTATAAACATAAAAAAAGTTTTTTTTTTTCCAGTGAATTCTGCTTCCTTTAATGATTATAATGTAAATTTTTTCTCTTTAATTTATCTTTTTCACTTAAAAAAATGTTTTAACAGTCTTTAATTTTTTTCTCAATTCAAAAGTCATTAACAAATTACTTAGTTACATTTGTTAGAAGAAATTTTACTTTTGAAGTTAATTAATTCACAATTCTGTGCTTCAGTGGGAATTAAAACTCTTATTGAAAAATATATAAATGTTAAATAATGATATTTCAGGGAACTTTAGATGGCTGAAAAATCCCTCATTTATTGTAACCATTTGTTGAATTTCAGATGAATTACCTATTCAGTCTTCACTCCAAAGTAATTTATTTTCTCTCTTACAAAGAAGAAAACACAGCACAAAAAGAGAGAGAGATTAGGTTATATTTCTAGATACCAAAAATCTGGAGAAAAAAAATTTCCAGCTGTTGCCCAAAATAAACTATTGATACATAACACCATTATTATTTCATAAAAAGGAAAGTGATCAGCTTCATTTTTACGGATTTCATCTAACAGGTTTTATTCTGAAGTAAAGGGGAGGGAGAACTTAGTATTGGGGTATTTATTATTTATTGTTATATCTTTCCAGAATTATCTCTCTCTCATATTATCATGTATTATTATTACTTGCTGTATTGAGATGTATTATTTTAGTTTCATTTTGAACAAAAACTCAATGTGATTTAACATCCCAGTGCTTAATATAATTCTTTTCTTTTAGAGAAAATCTTCCGATCGTCGTACTAGGTGCCAATGAAGAGATTCATGTGTGTGCCTCCAAGTTGCTTCAGAAAGACACTGGGATGGCGCTCCACATGCAATAGCTATGTAGATAGTAAAGCACATCATTCCAGTTTTTCAAACTCCATTGTCTATAGTGTGTGCTCTGAGGAATCATAGAACAGAAATCTATGTGTTCTGTGTATCATTGACTCATGTTGTGCTTTGTTCATACACATTAAGTATGTATAAATATCTATACATATACTCCAAATTAAAACAGTTTGGCTACTTCAGTGGTACAATTCACAAACTGTAGAGTTTTTTTTTTTTCCAAAATTGTGCATATGCGTCTGTGTGTTCAAAGGAAGACCAGTACCTATAACTGAACAATGCAATCGTACCATTAATTGTGCTATCGTAACTAACAAGGAGTTATTGTGAAACTGTTGTGTTAAGTCAAACTGTAAAATAACAGCCTTCTGGACATATTAATATCACACCCCCAATGAAAGCTGTACAAAAAAACTCACTTCATATTACAGTATATATTAAAATTGTGCTATTTATTGAAACTTTTTTAAGCTCATTTCTGTTTGCAATGAAACTGTATGAGGACCATTATCATATACTTTGGGATTCATTTCATGTGTGTATACATTACATAGTGTGTCAATGCATTTTAAATTGGGTTTTAGTTTGGTTATTTGTAATATGTGTTGCATTTACATGTTTTTACTTGAAACAGTGAATTAATAAAGTGTCTTTCGCAATTATATGAATTATTTCCCACCAAATTATTTGGAAAAATTAAAAGTTTGTCATTTATATCATACATGATTTTTTTGGGGTTTAAGTTTTCTTCATGTGAATGCTTTTGTTTTATCTTTGATTTTAAAATATTGATTCCACTTGTCATCATAAGTTATATCTATGATGGAAATATTAAAAAGCACTTGTTAATTAGAGAATCAAACCACAGCTTCTATTATTTGTTGTATTAAGTTATGTATAAAATCAAAAATTATGTTTTGTTTTATTCCTTAGAATTTTAATTTTTTTTTTTTGTGTCAAAATTTTTGAGATATTAGAAGAAATGTCATTGCTTGTAAATCTTATTTGTTCTGTTATATAAAATAGTTTAATTTGGAAGTATAGAGGAAATTGCTGGAAAAATTCTTTCTTGCTGTCCTGTTAGTTTTATTAGTTAAATTATTATGAAATGTATATATGCATCAAGATACATCAGCAGAAGGAAATTCTTTTAAAATGAAAATAGCACAATAAGAACTTCGTAGGAAACATTTGTATCTAAACTTATTTGGTGGGGATATATAATGAAAATAATTAGCAATATGAATTTTTTAAGTAAAAAGTTCTTTTTCTAAAGTTTATATAACATTCATTGAATTCAAGGAATAACTTGGATGATGCAACTTATTAAATTTAAAAAAATAAATAAATGTGAATGTTTTTTTTTTTTTTTTTTTTTTTTTTTTTTTTTTAAATATGTGTACATAGTTTTTGTACTCTTTTGATTTCAAAAATTGGTATCAGGAGAGATTTATTTTAGTGAACTTTTTCATTGAGCTTGAATATAATATCAGAATTTTAATTGTATTTAAAGAAGGAATTTTTATATACAGAATTTTGTTTCATCAAAAGTAAATAATTTATTTTTCTCATTAATTTACAGGTTTTAAGGCATTCAACATTTGATATTAATTGAAGTAATTGGGTGATTCTTTTAATTTGTAATTAGAATGAATTTTCAATCTTATTTTTCTCTCTTTTATAATGTATTATGTGTTTCAAATATAACTTATTCTTCAAGTTATTTTTTAAGTAATGAATTATATGGATGCATTCTTACTTTTGATGTGTATAAAGTAAACTTTTTTCTTTTGAAAAGTCTCATCTTTGTAATATTTTTTTAAAATCATAACTTAGTGCTGTATGTGATTGAATTTTGATTCTTTCATAACAATCTTTATTGCAACAAGAAATTTTTTTAGAATTTCACTAAATATTTTATTTTTGTAAATTGTAATTATTCATAAAAATGTCAGTCATTTTCCTTCACAAATAACATAAGTTTTACTTATCAAATTGAGAATTAATGAATAATTCTTTGTTACAGCATATTTATTTTAACAGTCTCTTTAGTTTTGAGTCGTATGGTTATATGAACACATTTGTTATTAAAATAAATTCTTTTGGATATGTTTGTAAATTGTTATAAAATTATCTTTTTATTGTATTTAAAAATAAAAAGCTTACTAGCATTCTGGAAAATAATTTTAACATTAAATGACTAATTTGGTTTTAAAATTTTTAAGAATCTACATTTTCATTGTTCAATGAGTATTTGTGAAATTTTCTTGCATTGCATTAATGCATTTAATTGAGTATTAACTTTTTGTGTATTGTTTTTTTTTTTTTTTTTTTTTTTCCCCTTCAGTTAAATAAATTTCCAAAAAGAGATTCTTAAATGTGGAATTACAAAAATAATGAATACTAAAACTTTTTTTTATGTCTTCTAATTCATTAGCTATCACATTAAGTGCATTTTAGTGGCTTATTTGAATTCAACCTGTTTCAATAAAAGGCTCTAGATAATTGTTATTTAAAAGGTATTTTTTTCCCTTAATCCTTCAATTTTACTCCTTTATGTTCTCCATTTTTTCTTTGATTATTCCTTATGAAAAATTTTTCATTTGTAAAAAAAAATAGAACAAGCTAAAGAGAATTTTCATTGAATTTTATGTTAATGCTGTCAATCAGTGTCATTATTGATGTGAAATTCCAACTTGTAATTTTTCACAATGAAATTTCTATGTGTAAAATTTTATTACTATTGAAAATTTTCTTCATTTCCTATTTTTGAGTTAAATAAGTATTGGGTAAGGATGTGAAAATCCTAGCTTTGAATATTATGCTCCTTGTTTCTATGGAGTATCCCTTATGATAGAATTTTTTTTAAATATGAATTAAAAATGGATTATCTTGATATATAAATATTTTTAATTACTCAAAATTTATAAAGAGGGCTTATTATTTATTTAAAATGAACTTCATCAGAAAACATTATGTACTTTATCATTATTAATTCATTTTTTTTTTCAGGAGAAAGGAAAAGAATTAAGTGTGCTCAGCATTATTATTATTTGTGTGTATTTTGTCATTTCATAATACCATAAATGTTCAAAATAGTACCCTCCTATAAATAATAATTCTGAAAATGACTTGCAATTTAAAAAAAAAATGCGTAAGGAATTTTTTTAAATATCTGTATATCCATTCTACTATTTTTAACAAACAAAATTATATATATTATAATCATAATGTCTGTATTAGTTTTCAATTTTTTGTTTTCGAGATGAATGTAATGCACTTAATATGATTATATTTTCTTACACATGAAATAGCAGTGCAATTTTCTTAAATTTTTTATGTTAAAAAAAACTTAAATAAACCTTTTGACACTGTTGTAAATAACAACCATCTACTTTGTAATGATCTAAATATTCCATGACAGTGAATTTGTATGAAATCTGTAAGAGTTATTCAGTATGCTAAGCTAAATAATGAGATTTTATAATTTTATTGTCATATTCTGTGCTACATTTGTTAAACAATAGACAATGTTAATCACTGCATGAAAGGTTCTGTTATTTTGTTTACTTTTACTATTTGTTTCCATAACAGCATGAAACCTCTATGTTGTTTGGATATCAGTTTCATTCCATTCCCTAACTTTTAAAATGAATTAAATTGGTTTTTTTAATAAAACACACATGGGAAAAAAAATTTTTGAAATACAATTACAAGTATCAATTATGGTACATACTTGTACTATAACTGAATTTTCTAAATCGAAGTAAATATATATCATGTGTGATTTATTTAAAAAAACAGGCTTACAGTTTGTGAAATGATTTTCTGACAAAATAAGAAAGCTGATAAGTACATGAAGTATCTTGGAAAAAATCAACAGAATAAATATTGACAAAGTGTTATATTTTGTCAGATTTCTTTCACTAGAGTTTATTTTCATGTTTGTACATTCAATTATCACTTACAATGAAAAGCAGCTGAAATAATTCATGTATTGTGTTAATAAAGAATTTGGCGTAACAATTTATTTGCATAAACTAGTATGATGATTTTATTCTTTTCTATATGTGACATCTGGTACAGAATTCATCTTGAGTTTGTGAAGCATGATTTAAAGCAGGTTAACTTATAAATTAATTGGCTTTATAGAAAGTTTGCAAGTAATATATTAAAATGTTTGGGACATCTTTAAGACCTTAAATTTGTAGCACCTATCCCTCCTCATTATTTCTCAGTGGGTTTACTGATAAAGATTGAATGCAAGCTGGGTCCCCCCCCCCCATGTCTGTACCTATAATTCTCCCCTTTCCTTTAAAAACTGAGTGAGAGGATTCACTTGTTATAATTTAAGGAATTTGTGTTATTTAATACTTTTAAAAATATTTATACATTAGGGTGCTTCTTTAAAAAGTTTATTTCTTTCTATAGGTATTTCAACAAATCATTGTTTTTCATCGCATAAAAATATAGGAAACTATCTTTAAATTGTGTATCTGAACTATTAATTAAGTAAACCATTTAATTAAAGTTTTGTTTTTTTCAAAATTCTAGACATGAGAAAAATGACTCTCCATTTTTCTGATATATTTTCCGAGTTAAAATAGTCATCTGGGAAACAGACTACATGAAATGAAAATATATTTAGGAAAGGAGAATTCTCTTATATAAATTGAAATTAGGCTTAATCTGTGAATTTAGTTGCATAATTATGCAAGAGCTTTTAGTGACTGATCTCTAATTTTGAATCATTGAAGTGATGATGATATCAGACTTTTCCTTGCTTTCATACTACTTCGGGATTTTGAGATCTAATTTTGTGTAACATTGAGAAAAATAATAGAGGCTGCTGATCTTCAATGGAATCAAGATTCAGCTGGTGACTAGTCTTGTACATCATTGCCCATTAAGCTTTTGAATTTTGCCTCTTGGAAGACAAATACTTTGCATCTGTATGTTGAAAAAATTTGTGTTGATCTGTCAGTGGTTGATCTTCAAAAAAAAAAATGATGATTGTAAATTGTTAAAATAAACACATTTCAAAATTTACTCGCAACTTTAAATTTAAGAAACAATGATTAAAAACGATATAAATTATCATTGAAGTTGATGTATTATGAGCACTATGATTTGAGAAAATGAAAATCTATGCAGTTTATATTTTGCTTTATATTAAAATTATTTTATGTTCTGCAATCTAAATGAGGAGTTATTTATAATTGAACACTTGAAATTTATAAAGAAACAGAAAAGTGACTAAAGCATTTCTGTATTACCAAAATAAAGTTCTGTAAATGTTTTGAATATGTGAAGTAAAAAAAATTGGATCAAAAATATTCCAAAAGGTATCTGAAAAATTACCCCATCCCATTAATGATATTTTTGGATTTTTTAAGTATAAAGGTCAAGAAACTAAACTTTTCTAATTTAACAAATTTAAACTAATATTCAATAATAACAATGATTATTAATTACTATAATAAAATGTATGCAATACCAACTAGCTGCATATATGAAAATTCTAAAATTAGAAGATTTGAAAACCCTATAAGTATTAGCAGTTTGCTGGGAGAACGCATATTTTATCCACCCACAAAAATTCGAAGTAGTTACCTTCAATATAAATGCATAAATGAAATTGTACTTTGCATCATAAGACAATTTATGCTATTTATCTGAACTTTGTATTACCTACATTTTTAATACTATTTTTTTTATTACAATAAATGTCCCCTATCTTTTGGAGAGTTAGTAATTAATGTTTTCCAATCTCAGCTTGAAAACAAATTGTTTTGCTAATCCTTCAGAAAGAAAAAGTGTTTCATTTCTTTCAGAAGTTGTATTATTTTCATAAGTATTTACTTTATTTTAAGGGTGTAACTCCCTCTGCATTTTTGAGATGTTACTATATTTATATAGAGTACAGTATTCCCTCTAAAATCTGGCATATTTACAGTGGCTGAAAAGTTATACAAAATTATTTTACCTTCTTCCAACAGCAAGATATAATATGAGCCGCTCAGAAGCCAATGCGGTTAAGTCCAAAACACAAAAATTGAGAAAATTAATGTTTTTTGATACATTAGTTTTTAAAATTCTTGGTTTATTAATTTAATTAGAAAAGTGTATAAAGTCTTTTTTCGAGGTGTAAACTCTGCAAAAAAACAAGATATGTACAGGATGTGTAAATAAAAACGTAAGTATTTATTGAAATAATGACAGCATCTTAAAAATTTTAGGACTTATACCTTTTGGCAGCTGAAAAAGATAAGAAATTTAAGTAAAAATAATAAAATAACAGTTATTGTCATAAGTGTTATTTTTATTCATCATAACAAATATCATCTTCTTCCGAGTTATTTAAATGTAAATCTTGATCTTCACGTGTTGTCCTTAATGTCCTGTAAAAGTCGTGTTTAATTGGAGGTATATACTTTAATAAACACATGTCTTTTTTTGTTTCTCTTGAAATTGTTCTGCCATTAGGATATAATATAGATTGAGTTATATTTTTAAAATTTACTGGCCATCTATTTTTGTTTTTTTTTATATCAATTACATGAAAGGTATCATCCTCGTCAAAATTATATTTGAACTTAATGCTGCTTGGGTTTGACTTTTCCAATTTTATCCATCTCATATTAAGCCAATTGACTGTTAGTCCACTTGTTGATTTTTTTTTTGTTGGTAACAGCTTCTTCCAATGGTTTTGTGGAAAGAAATTCTTGTGGATTCATTGCGACAACTCTGAAAGGGTTCTTTCTTTTACTATTTTGTATTATATGATACCAGTCACTAGGGTTATAAATATACGGAATTTTTTTTGCATAAGCTTCTATAACTGCAAAATCAGCATCATTGGGCAAATAACTGTGCCCACTTAATAAGAATTTAAGCTCAATTGAATCAGCTTTTATATCTTCACTCTGAACCAATTTCAGTAAACTTAACACAGTTTTTATATTTCGATTTTGATTCTGTCCTGAACATGAATCTGATCGTTCAGATTCATGTTCAGAACACAGTTTTTATATTTCGATTCTGTCCTGAACATGAATCTGAATACATTATAATTTTTGAAAATCCTTTGCGTACAATTTAATGTCTATAATTAAACACGATGACACTTCTTGTGAACCCCGCGATGCTTGGGCTATAGGCCAAACATACATGTAGCCCTCGTTAGTCTTTAAATTATGGCAACCAAGATTGTATACATATAAGTTTCTCTTGTAATTTTTGTGTTTTGACGCACATGCATAAAACTCGAACAATTCTAATCAGAAGTAACGGTTATAGTTACTATAAATTTCTTGTTTTTCAGTGTTACCAACAAATATGGAAAGAAGAAGAATAATTTAATTTTTATTTCAAAGTTTATGTAAAAAAATATTGATAAAAGGTGGACTTATTCACAATGGCATCTGAAATTTTATACAATATATTCAGAAGCTATTAAAAAAAGGGCTGTCTAACCTAGAAAAAAGTAACTAACGAGTAAATCCTTTAATAACTAAGAAGATTATTATTTATTTCATCAAAATTTCCAAAAATCAGAAAATATCAAAAAATGGACTTAACCGCATTGGCATCTGAGCGGCTCATATATCAATACAAAGCAGTAAATTTTTTTTTTGTAGTTTTAGTTATTTTGTGTGCTTGACACTTAAGTTTATGTACTGTATTAAATTTCATACAATGATATATAATTATTTTCTAGTTAAATGTCTTAATGATTTTCCAGTTATCTCGTGCCCTGGTTAGATATCTGCTAGATTATCGAGTGAGTACTGTACTTTTTAGGAGAGAGACAGTGAAATTCATTTGAACAGTTAACTTTGAAAGGCCTTTCAATTCACCATGGTCAACGCCATAGACACATATACATTATTTCTATTTTAAGAAAGGAAAATCTTAATTAAATATAAGTATAAAGCTTCAGTTTATCGAGCGATTGAATTAATACAAGTTTTTGTAGGATCCCATTAATTCAAATTTCTTAATTGGACTGCATGCATTTTTTTTCCAAATGGAGATGTAATTTGTGAATTTTCATAATATTTATTTGCTTCATCTATGTATTTTGTTGTCACTTGACCAAGATTCCTCGCCAATAGAACTAGTGTTTTTCTAGTGCAACGTTAATAAAACCAACAAACCCCTATGTGTTATTTTGAAAAAAATTTCTTTACTGAAATCCTTTAATAGCTATGAATGTGTGGAAGGGGGACTTCGCAAATATTTTATGTAAAGTCAATAAAACCTTTGTTGCGCCTTTTATTTTCACTAACAAATGATATGCGGTGGTACATCGTCAAAATAGAAATGTAATAAAACAGCTTGAAGCGTTTTCTATTGTGTACTTCTAATGCAATTACCTCCTCTAGCTCAGTAATAATGAATGCCTAACATATAACAGGTGTGGAAGAGAGGAAAATGAGATTTTTTTAGTGCTTAAAGACTGATAGTGATTTGTGGAGTTCGTTACAGTATGCAAATCTGACATAGCAGAAGTTTTCTTTTTTTCATACAAAATAGATGTCTTTATCCTTGTACAATACGATTAATACTCCATTCCTTCAATATAAAGATTTCATTTTTTTCCCATTCTCCAGATTGGCTATAATCCTAATTAATCTGACTTATCAAGGTTTTATTAATTCTCATTGGCTCTTCAAATAAATACAATACCAGTTTCGAGATTTGATTATTAGCAATTCGTTTAACAGCAACACAAGGGGTAATAGTGACGAACTTCTGTCAAGTGTCGAGGATGACGCCTGACATGGCTCCAAACTTCCACACCATGCAGATTTGAAACCTTGTCAGATTAAATATACATTAGTCTTGCTACATGGTGGTCCTTTGGTAGTTTACAGGACTCGAGTGATCACAATCAATACCACTTGCCTTCCTTGATTTGAAAAAAGGTTGTTCTAGAAATACAAGATTATTATCTTAGAATGTAATGATATATAATATATTTAATGTAATATCACATGTGTCTTGAACTTTCTCTGGTTTAAAAGGAATTACTTAGAACCAACTGTAATTTTAATATTAAAATAGAACTTTATTTAAAAAAATAGCACAATAAAAATCTCTTAATTATCACAACTCTTGCAGAACTGTTTTAGTTCCTGAACTTGGTTTTTATAAAAGCTGGCAAAGGAATCAAGTGAATGATAGTGTTCAGAATCCACATGCCTCCTACAAACACAAAACATAGGCCAAAATTGAGCCAATAGTGCAAATCTGAATCTTCTATCCTACCACTGTTGCTGTGGTACTTTTGGAGAAGGTAGTGATTTCCATCCACATATACGCAGCTTCCTGGAATGTTTGTTGTACAGGCTAATGCCTCGGTTCCGTTCAGATAGTTGGCGCGGTCCAAGTTGGAGTTTCCCAGGAATTCATTCTCTTGGAGGAAGGCTCCAGCGTATCGATAGATGACGGCATGGGTTATGTAATAAAACCATTCTGGTAAAGTTATTAAGCTCCTGAAAAGTAAAGTTGGGGTTTTTATGCGCAATATAACAATTATAAAAGTGAAACTAATCTATTTCCAATATCAAACTCAATGAATGAACTGGACACAATTTGGAAACTCATTTATGTTATAAATCGAAAAATACTGCAATATTAGAATACATAGATGAGAAGTTTTAAAGGAAAGAAATTTAGATTACATGGGCGAATATGAGAGTTGACTGATGTTTTTTCAATGGTAGAATTGTAAATCAAAGAATTCGTTTAGATAGCACTGTATGAAGCATTGTCATACTTAAGTTGGTTATTCAAAATAGAAGGTTCAGTGCTAATGGTAAATATGACATTTCACGAGTGATTCCAAAATTTACGTAATTATTTTGAGAATCTGAAAAATTAATGAATACCTTCTATGAAGAATCGTTATTACTTTATTCTTTAAAACGTTTTTATGTATTTCTCTTGATGTGTGTGTGTCATCAAATTTTTGATCGTTAATTTAACCAACTTCCCATCAAGCTAGAGCTCTGAAACTTCGGTAATCGTTCTTACTCGCCTAACAATGCAATATTCAGACATATGCGACAAGTTTTAACCAATATTTTAATAATGCAGTTTATCTCAACCACTTGGCGTGATTTCAAAAATTGCCAAACTTGGCGATTTTTTTTTTGGCTAAACAATATTTAGACATTAGCGACAAGTTTTAACTAATTTTTTTAATAAACTTTGCCACCATATAAAAACGTTGGTTTTTATCTCGAATTTTTTTTTTAAATTGATTTTTAACTTCTTGTGTTGTCTTATCAATTTAAAAATCGTTTGTTTCAAATTTTATTTCGGCTGCTTTGTATTTTTGCAATGTATTGAATGAATTTTCCTTATATTTGGATAAAAAATAATTTCGTTTCTTTATTTTATTACTCCTGAGAATAGAATTGAATTTAAAAATATTATCTTGCATTCTTAAATCAATTTAATATATAATTTTAATTAATTATGAATAAAAAATATTTAATGTTATTGCTTCTATTGAAGTATTAACAATTTCTCCAATGACCTGGGCTTTGTTAAACATTTAATAACTAGAAAATTACGGGTAAAATAGTTTGTAATTTTTATGTTTGATGCATTTATGATTCATGCATTAAATATAATGCTTCAAAGCAAATTAAAGAGCATTGGAATTCTTCATAAAAAGTAATGAAGCTAAAATGTTTCATTATTAAAATTTAAAATAGTTTTATTTAACCCTAAATAAAATTTGTTTTATAACACAGAAGTGTGTCATAAAGCTTTTAAATGCTATTTTAACAGCATTGTTGTACATTTTAATGTAGAAAATAACTTACTTGATCGTTAACTAAAAATAATTAACTTGGATTACGTTTGTTCATTGAATGATCTCAAGTAAATATAACAAAATCTTGCACCACCCTCTTAATGAACCCTCCATGAAAGAAATAGTTTGTAACAGAAAGGATTTATTTTAAAAATGAAAAAATTTATCTTTCTGGGAGAAATTTCGCTGTTATATTTTCGTCGCCAAACAGTGACAACAAATTCAAACAATTTGACCAGCCTTTTCTTTTGTATTATATTTATAATTTTATTTTGGTTATGTTTATTAACTTGCATGTTTTTTAAAATTATGTTTAGTTATTAAAAACTATCTTTTACATTATGATTGCTTGCTATATATATATTTCCTGCTATGATAAAATAAAAATAATTTCACAAATTGATTAGTGTTATCTAAACTGGCATTAATAGCAAAACGTAACAGCCTACATTCTAAGGCGCTTTTGAAATAAGTATGTATACCATTGAAGGGGATAAATTTGCATATTCCTTCTGTAAATGTATATTAAATATAAAGCCGGCCTAGCAATTGAAACTTTTAAAATACAAAGCAATCAGTTATAAATAGATTTATGCTTCGCTGTAGGTGCCACTGCTATTCCAGTTTCCTTCATTCTTCGGCTGTTGTTACTTATTGCAGCTTTTACTTGTTTAAATGCAATCGCATCCGTTTGAAATTTTTTTCAACCTTTACCCTTACAGGCGTGTCTTCCTCTTGCCCCCCAGAAATACTCGTTTGGATAATTTGACTGGCAGCCATAATTCATTGGCAAATGATCCAATTTTAGTAACAGAAATTTGGTGCGAGATTTGCTGACAGTCGTTACTTCGGTATCAATATAGATTAAAATAGTTTTTTTTAAAAATTTAAGTTATTTTAACATTTAAAATATCGTGTCTATTTTTAAAAGAATACACTAGAGGCTAAAATATGTACCATTTCTTATAGTTTTAGAAGTGTTTGTGTAAATAATAAAGCAGCTAGGCCAACGCCCAAAAAATTCAAATATTTTTAAACCTGAAAATGTTTAAAACTTAGTGAAAATTTTTCTGCCAACCTTCAATTCCTTTGAAATATAACGGATATACATTTCGAATGTGGTTTTTACTCTCAGAAATTTTTTGAATAAATTGTTCAGTAAATTTTTTTCTTCCATAAAAACCAGAAAATAGTTTTGTTTTTAGATAGCATTCAATTATCAAGAGAATCCAATTTGGACTATTTCCAAATTGAAAAATAACATACATTTTATATAGTAATAATTATCAGAATTTGAACATAAGTAAAAAGCGTCCATTTGTGCACCGTACATATTTGCTCCACATTTTAACTTATCGCGTATGAGTACCATTATACGAGTGAATGGAAGTACAAAGCATGTCAATATCTTTTCAAAAATATCAAATTAATAGGATTGAGAACTGTTGTAAGTCACTATTTTGTTGATACATTAAAACAAAAAGAAAATGGCTTCTCTTAATGCAAATATTAATTTGTTATCCCAACTTGCTGCAAAATAATTTCGATCACGATATAAAATTTTTCATTAATAAGTAATGATTAGATTATGTAGGTTTTGTTGTTAAAATATGTGAATTGCTAAAAATGCCATTAATTCTGTTTTTATATCACTGGATTAAAATAAAATAGCTTTATATTAAATCTTGCCCTCACCCCGAGAAATTTTCAAAACTTGAGATAAACCGAGATTGAAATCAATGGTTCTAAAGAGAATTTTAAGAGATTTCAAACTACATATTTTGAGTAAAATGTAAATGTTTTCTTACCTAACTGTCCCACTTGCAAATGTTACATAAATAATTAGAATATATATACTGGTAATAAATGAGGTATATGAAGAGCGGATGATCATCATTAAAGACATGGTCTGTTGTTCAGCAAATACATATATTGTCCATAAGACAGCACAGAAGGTTGCCCAGTTTTCCCATTCTTCACGCAGCTTCGAACCTCTGTGAAAAATACATTTTAAACGCAAAAAGTTAGAAAGAGCTCTAGAAAAAGAAATTTCAAAAATATTTGAAATCTGCAAAAATGTGCGAAGTACGTACGTGTAGATTATTGTTCCAGCTGCTGTAACCGTCACTAAACTAAGTGGAAGACTGTAAAATATAGTTGATAGTATAAAAAGAGGACCTTTGTAAATGCCTTCGCGACTTTCTTGATAGTAGCGATTACGATGGGGTGCATCTGAAACATAATAATTTGAGAGAATTAGTTTCATTTATCAAAATCCATGCACAAAAAAGCTGGCATTGAAATAAAAATACATTGAAACCAAACCATGGGATAATGATTGCCAGATTTTGTATTTTGGGTTGGAAACGTCACGTAAAATTGTACCTCACTTTGCACGAATTTCTAAGCATTCACATTCATAATTTTTCAAGGTCTCGTCTGAATGGGATTGTCGAACACGTAACTCCTTTCCTCCTCCCCACATAACAAATCCGAGAATCTGTCGTGTTACTGCAAATTCATTATACAAGAGGTCTTATAAAATAACTCGTTTTGCTGTGTTTAATACCTGTATTATATACAACAGCCCCTCATTTCATATTCTTAATTGAAATTTCCTTCCAATCTTCAAAATTGGCAGAAAAACTAATTATAATCACACTTTAAAGCGGACCAGATGATTCAGAGATTTTTAGACATTGGTCGATTTTTAAGCGTGTTCGGTTAATAGATCACCAGCTGCTCCATCAATCCTCTACCGCGGTCCCATTGAAATACAACAAAAAAAAAAGCACTCTTTTAATAGCTTTCGCATTGCAACTAGATGAAATTATCTAATCTTTAAGATTCGACGTCGAGGCTTCACTGCGTGAAGCCACGAAAGCTGCTCTCTCCCGTTTTGCGGAAGTTTTTGTTTTTTCACCGAGATTTTTTATATAAGCACTTGTTACAGTGACTTATTTATATAGAAACTATTTTTTATGTGAAAAAACTTTTAGTTTTTTCTAAACAAAAAACTTTGTGCTGACAACACGTCAGACTTATTTCCGACCCGGAAGGGTGGAAAAACTTACTTTTATCCAAACTACGAACAATTCAACCGCCTTGATGATGATGCCTAACTGCCTGAACCAGCTTCCCGAGGAGATAAGTGTCTGCCTGGGTTCGCTTGCTCTGCTGAGTGCAGATTATTGCACTCACATAAAAACGCTTTTGCCGCAGCATCAGTACGAGATGTTTTTCACAAACAATCTCAGATATTCTAACCGCACCTGGCTCTGAAGAAACCCTTCCTATCATTCAATACAAAAATCTTATGAATCTAGAACACACGTTGTACAACTTAAATTTGACGAGGCTTCAGCAACAATTTTAAAACTCTCTCAGGAAGCTGAGAGTATGCAACTAATCAAACAAACACTTAACAGCGATATGGAAACATTACGCAATAACATCTGTGAAGAATTATTAGCTGAAATTAAAAATTCTAACAACCCTTCCACCCCTTCGGATGATGGTTTTGTCACGGTTAATCGCCGTAAAAAAATTAAAAAAAAAATCCAGTAATTAATGAACACTACAACTTTAAAAAAAATAATAACACTGTCAACCCCCCCCCCCACCCCCCCCCCCCCCACCCCCCCCCCCCCCAATGTTCCTTTAACTAATCAATTTCAAAATTTAGAAATTGAGGAAACCATGGACTCAGAAGTTTCCACCTCACCTAAAATACCTCCCATCATCCTAACTAAAATTAAAAATCCCAATGAAATCATCAACACCATTAATTCAGTCACCGGCGAAAAAACGGTCGGACAATTAAACGGATCAAATTTGAAACTATTCCCAACCTCAGCTTTTGATATGTAATTTTCGATTATCAATTTTGATTTTTCATCATGAAATAGCCAAAATTTCAAATTTTGAAAAACTCTGTATGAAAGTTTCCGAGTTATGGGATTTGAAAAATGGCTCCCTAATATGTTGAATGAATGTCTCAAACACAACTGACGATAATATATTTCAACTGAACACTTTTTGAAGCTTTTTGCTATAAACAACGAGTACACATTTCCCAATTCTAAAAGTATAAAAAGTAGGAAAAAGTAATATTCAAATAGGCATTATTAAATACAGTTACACAAAAATAAGTGAACTATAAAGGTATTTAAACTCCTTGCGTTAAGAAACCCCTAAATTCAAAAAGTCTTGCAATTCTTACCAGTAATTCAGAAAATATTCAATGTGATGATCCAAAATCTTTTAGGCCCGTATATTTATTAATGTAATTATCGATTCATTATGCTAAAAATATGAATCGTTTACGAGGAAGTAATTTAATATATTGGCCACAAGATATTAGGGGGGGGGGAATCCTCAAATTCCCTTAAAATTTGGAAATTTAAACTATTTAGATCATTTTCTACCCCATTCTGCAGGGGGAAGAGAGGAATTCAGATTTCGTTGCGTAGACTTTTTTTAAAGTTAATTAATCCATTAGTATCATCATTTTGTTCTCTTTGAAGCCTTAAGAATTATGCCAATTTTGTCCACCTGCGATGATTATTAAAAGGTGTCCTATCTTTTTAATGCCTGTATTTGGGATGTTGGTACTCACATGTAATGGCTGTGATGGCGGCCGAAAGGAAGGAAACGGCCACCATGCAGTTTAGCATGAGTCCGCTGCGAGTGAGGAAGCTGTGTTGGAAGTTGTTGAGCTGGAAGTAGAAGCAGAACATGAGGGTGAAGAAAAGGGGCAACAGGAAGATGCGGAGAAACATCTCCCTCAAGGCGCGGGAACTGCAGTTCAGCAAGATGCAGAAGCGACGACTGAGGAAGGAAAATAAAAACGCTTGTTAGTGATTCAAAACATAAATATTTATAGGACTAGCTGCAATATAAGTTGTGCATACACAATCTTCTTTCAATCCTCGCTAAATGTTTTAACTCAAAGTAAATCAAGAGAAAATGAATAATTAACATTTTCTGTCTTCTCATAGTTCTCAACATTTGCAGTTATTTTATAAATGTGATATCACTTTTTAAGGATAGAACAAATTAAACAATGCACAATTCGATATCGATTATGTAAAAAAAAATTTCAGATTCAAATGTAGCATCATTGATAGAATTTAAAACGTTCTTTTTTCATCTTCTTTTGAGAGAGAACCCATTTTTAGATAAATGAAAAGACTGAATGATAAATCCATATTTTGCAATTCCGGCCAAAAACCCTTCGTCTGAAAACTATTTAAATATTCATTTCAAAGAAGAAAAATTGTTTTCATAATATACTTCTCATGTATATTTGCTGAATTTAATTTCTGAACTAATCTATTCATATATCTTATCTAAATGATGCTGATTCACACGAGCATCTTCCGAAGGGATAATATTTTGCAAGAATTTGTTAATGTTATATCATATTTTTATGTAACAAAGATTTGTTGATATTATTTTATTTAATCATGCTTGTTTTTTTTATTCATATAAACATTCTAAAATCGCCCTAACCATGCAAATATGTGCCTTTATTTAAGGGATATTTATAGACTTGCTATTTAACTGAATGAAATAATATAATGACTTGAATTATAGAAATGAGTTTATTAGTAAGTATTTTAAATAAACGAAAAATTTCTCTATGCATTTTAAATTCATTTTTGATGTAAAAATGAAAGTTTACATTGCAAAAAATTATAGTATTTTAGGAGGGATGGATAACAGGCTTGGAATATGAAATTCGATGTAATAAGGTAAAAAAACATCATTTGATTAAATAATTTAATTTTTAATATCGATAAATACATAAAATATGTAACAGTTTAAATGTATCAAAAAATATATATATAAACTAAAAACGTTTGTATCACCCTCAAAAAGTGACATTTTAATTTTTAATATAAATATCCTTTACTTGAATATTCTGATAATATAATGTTTCATAAAAATAAATTAACCAATTCTTGTGTTATAATAAATACCCCCTTCTTTCCAAACCTAAAAAAGCAACGAATTCATCTATGTCTCTTTATAAACTTACTATACATTCAATAAAAAAAAAATCTCAATTTTTAACTTACCTGACTAAGTTACTAAACACTTGCCAGCTGGAGGGCTGTCCATATGCTGTCAAAGGTAATTTATAACGCGTTTCCTTATTTTCCAGAGTATCTGTGGAAGGTAAATAGTACTTTCTATATTGAGCTCCTTCGATTTTGAATTTCTCTACTAGAGCAGAAATTTGGGTACTGGATTCAATGAAGCGTTCTCTGGTTCGACGATCAACAGTTGAAAGACATACTAGAGAAATATGATAAAGATACATTGAAAGACACATTCTGCATAGATAAGGTAAAAAATATTTTTTACAGAAGTTGGATATTATTTTGTTCTGAACGCTATCTTAAAAATACCTTCCAAGCACTGGAATGTGTATTTAAAAGATATTTTCGAGTGAGTGTGAGTGACTGTGAAGTTTTATGGCGCTAAAGCTAAAGTAGGCTATGCTGCACCAAACATTTGTTAAGATAAACAAAAACTATTTTAGTTTGAAAATACGAAACAAATAAAAGGCGTTAATAAAGGTTTTAAGTAAAAATTTCAAATGTGGTCAAGAAGGCCATTATGTTTTATAAAAGCAAATAAGTTATGGAGGGGAGTTTCCCCCACCAAGTCAGACAAATTTAAAACTGATTCATGAAAGATAACGCGACGGGGATAATGAAAGACCGGGCAGTCAATTAAAATGTGATGAACTGGGTAAGGAACATGGCAGGAAGGACACTCGGGAGCACCTTCCCCAAACAAAAGATGTTTATGAGTGAATCGAGTATATCCAATGCGAAGGCGAGTTAATCTGACATCCGCTCTTCTCATTGGAAGAATAGACCATTTTCCAATGACAGACTTAACCGAGTGTAGCTTGTTATTGCATTGAAGATTCTGTGATTCCTGCCAAAAGATATTTTCGAATAATTCACGTGTTAATGATTTCATAAATTAAATTTTAATACTTTCTTAAGAGCATGTTGTATTAATATAGGATTTTTCAAAAAAAAAATACTGCTATTTTTACAATATTTTTCAATCCGATATTTTAAATTTAGTTACTAGGTTTTTGAAAGTTTTTAAGTGATAATTATATATATAATTTTTTTACATGGTCTTTTTTACACGATTGTGAAATACACGGCTCACCTATAGACTTTTTTTACACGAATTTTTTGTTCTAACACGAATCCCTCCAAGAAAAATTTCCAAATACCGTTTAATATCACCTCTTTGATTCAGCCGCTAGATCAGGGTATTATAGCAGCATTTAAAATGTACAACTTAAAACAAACATTTAAATATACTTTTAGACTGAGTGGAAGAAAGAAATTTGAATATTGAGGAAGCATGAAGAAAGCTTGCGATTATGGATTATATTACACATGCTTATTTTGCCATCAAACAGTTGAGCCAATCGACCTTAAATACTTGTTGGAAAATAATTTAGCTATCATGCGTAAAAAGTGGAAGTTTCGTAGTACAAAAATGAGCTGTGTACTTTGAAATTATAACTCTATAAAATGCAATTGGTGGCGAAGGTTTTAACAATATGCAAACGGCTGACATTGAAGAATTGATGCTAGAATGCTCTTTGGGTCAGGACAATTTGATCAAATTTATGACAGCTTAAATAAAGAAGTCGATAATGACGAAGTCGAAGATGAAGTTCAGCTATTAAAGGATGATTTAATTTGCAAAGGCTTGGAATTTGCTACAAATATGGAGCATTTCTTACTCATGATCCTGACATAGAGATTACTTTAAAATTTCGACGCAATCTTAAGTTTTGTGTAGCAGGACATCAAAAATTATATAAGTAACTTGGGGGGGGGGGACAGCCACTAATAACAGACTATGTACACGAAAAAAAACCGACAGAGGTCGTTAATAACGAACGAAATTCTTCATTCGAATCAAAGCCTACAGTTGTGCTAGACATATCTGGCACATCTACTGATGATAGCATTTTTGATCATATATATGATCATCAAAAATGATCAGTATGATCATTTTTGATCATACTGATGATATCATTTTTGATCAGTTTATAATAAACGTGCCCGCTTGTTATCAAGTATCGACGAATAGTTGTTAGTTAGTAGTTTTATTCCTAAATTCAACATGAATTTTTATATGTTGTATGCACCTATAGATTGAATTTTCCTGTACACTAATTTAAGTTTTTTGAATTGTTTTTGTTATATAAATATGCCATAGGGATTTAATTATTACTTTTTTTACACGGTTTTTTTGGAAAATATTTAGAGTTTTTTCAACACACGTGATTTTTTAAAGAAATGGAACATATTCCTAAATTTACCATACGTCACATGTATTTTCTTACATGAATTTTTTTTTGCACGTTTTTCTGATAAACGTATCTACGTTGTTAAAAAAAAAAAGAGTTGTGTGTGTATACACACACTCATATATATATATATTATTGAACAAAAGAAATCTTCGTGTAAAGTTTACTTTTGGTATACCATTTTTTGACAAAATTGACTTAGAAAAGTAGTATGCATTGTAACAGATTACTTACAGTAATACATTAGAGGATTTTCTAATTCAGGACAAGGAAAACCAATGCTTCCAAAATAATCCAGGAGCATTCTAGTACTTCCTATAAAAGGGTAGAAAAAAAAATCATAAGTAATTTATTACATCATAAAAATAACCACGAGCTTTGACAAAATAATTTTAGAGTTTACTATTCTATTATGTATTTAGTACATGTAATCAATATTAGATGGTAACAAGACATTTTCATTATTGTAATTATTTATTTTTTCTTTGTTAATTTCTTTATTTCATTTTGTAACGATTATTCATTAAAAAAAAAAAAAAGAAAGAAAAGGTATGCTCATTTACTCGTTTGCATATAAAAAAGAAATATTTTTTTTTTGGTTTTTGGCTTAAAAATTTTGGTTTTCAAATTTAAATAACAATGAACTTGTGTTATCACTTTAATACATTTTTTTTGAAAATATAGATATTTTGAGAGTTCTGTACATATAATTTCATTCATAACTACAAAGTCGTTTGTCTTATCAGTGGCGTCGACAGACTTCTTCTATGGGAAGAGGAAAGGATTATATTTTTAAAAAACACGTAGATGAAAGAATAAATATATTCTAAACATTAAAAATGTATGGACTTTTTTTCCAGTCCATTGGATGATGAGTGAGCCCCCAATATCCCCCTTGTGTATGCCTAGTGCCTTTATAATATATATATAATATTTTAGTCATTTTTTTTAAGATTCCACTAGTGATAAATTATTTAAAAAACCTTTTAAATATTTAAATGCTTTTAAATTAATTTTAATGATACTGAAATGCATTAAAACATTTGATTTCAGACTATTTTCCCCACGGTTACAATATCTTGAGCCACGCATTCATCTAATTTCCTTCCATACTTTAATTTTTATTCTATCTTACATTAGTATTTAGATCACTGATCACAGGTTACAGATTTCAAAAAATAAATTCAGGAAACAATTTGTTACCTGTATACACAACTTCTCCTAGACTGAGATAAGTGACTCTGTCTAAGAAGGGAAAGATATCAGATCGCGGTTTTTCCATTGACAGTATGACAATGCGATTATATTTCTTGGCATGATTCGACAGAATGGATATAACAAAATACGTGTTTAAAGGATCCAGGTCGTATGTTGGGTCGTCAAGCAAAATCATCACTGGAAATAAAAAAAAAAAACACAAGTAAGAATTTATGTATAATGATAAAATACATATGAATAGCTTTAAAAATTGTATGTGACGCAGTAAAATTTACAGACAATATCCGCTCAACCCTATTCAAAGTTCTTTTGCAAGCCAATGGTTATTGATGCATATAATATTGATTTTAAAAAAATGTGAGTATCTTTTTAGTAATAATTCAGAGAGTTTTGTTTTCTCCTGTATTCAAAATAGTTATAAATAATATGTATTAAAAAAAGTGTCTAAAAGAACACAATAATTTTTTAAAAATAATTAGTTGTAAAAAAGCGAGTAGAGAAGTTTTATGGCACAAGAACTAGTTAGCTATAGCCATGTTTCGCCAAACAAGGGATAATTGAGAACTAGACGGGTGAAGAAAAAAAAGGGGGGATAAAAATTGGTTGACATGAAGGAGGGTCTAAAATAGAGAAGGATCTTTAGGGTATCCCCTAAAGATCCTTCTCCCCCACCCCAACCCCCCCCCCCCCAACACAGGGAGCGTCACCAGTATTTATCAAATACAGTAAGCCTCATGGGAAAGAAAAGGATCACTAGGGTGACTCGGGGTTATGATGCAAGTACTTGCCTGAAGAAGATAAGCTCATGAGAGCCCCACAGAAAAAGAAAAGTTCAAAACTTCTAATGCAAAACTTAAATTCCTACTATAGTCAGTAGAAATTTAAGGAATTATAAGTGGGTGTGGAAGGGATTTATGAACAACAATAGATAACGGAGCTTGGGGGGTAGACGCAAGAAATTTAACCACAAAATGGGAAGTTTTTGATGCTTTTCGAGGGAATTTGGACAAATAAATAAAAGTTTACAGTTTGTACCAACTTTACTGTGGTTTAGTTTTAATCATAGTGTGAATTTTTTTTTTTTTTTTTATAATTTTGAATAAATGTTAAACAATATAACTTTCATCAAAGAAACGGTATTACTCATGTATTACAATTAAAATAGAAATATTTCGGAAATTCAAAAATAATCAGCGATAATTTCATTAAAAAAGTATATCATATGTAAAATAAACACACACTGCCAAAGTCCAAGCAGTAAATTTACTCAAGGCCTTGTTTTATACCCCTTTACACTACAAAAATATACGAGGGGAAAAATTTCTTATGGATTACTTGTATTCAATAATAATTAATTAGGTATTCAAAACAGTACAATTATATTATAAAAAGATATACTATATGTTTCTCTAACAACCGTACCCCGATGTATGGTATCGTGGGTATATTTCCGCTTAGAAAATCTTTGAATTTTTATGGAAAAGAAAAAGAAACACAATTAGGTGATAAAGTAACAGAGTTTATACAAATGTTTTGTTTTACAATTCATAGAGTTTGAAGTGAATGGAACAAAAATTTAATCCCCTCCCCAATCGCTGCTACTGACTATAGTGGCTAATGGATAAATTTCATTTTCCCATTTTATCCAGATGTTTTGCCGGGAATTATGTTCGTAGAAAGGAATTCAAATCATAAAGAGCATGCTTTTTCGTTTACATTATTAAATTTTCGCTTTTCTTTAAATCTCAAAGAGAAAAATAAATCGTGATTTTATGCTAAGCGAAATAAAATTTCTTTGAATGAAGAGCTCATTAATTAATATATTAATTAGATTACACCAAGATTTCCTTTCTAGTTAAGTCATTCTGCAAAGCAAAAACTCTAAATTAAAATTTTCTTTTTGGCTCTTCCAATTTGAAATAAGCAAAAATCTGCGGACATTTATCAAGTCCTTCAAAAATTGAAATCTTTATTCTAAAGTATCTCATTAAGTATTTTTACCTATAATATAAAAGTAAATAATTCCATTAAAAGATTGTTCTTTTTTGAGGTAAAATGCAAATTTTCCCCTTTGTATTCATAAGCTTTCGGGTTACTTTAGGTAAATTTTTTCTCTTAAGTTTTAATCTTGTACAGTTCCAACTGAAAAAGTAAATTCAACCGACCTAAATTTTTAAAATAGATTTTTTTTTTCTCATGTCCTAAGATTGTTATTCTGTTTCCGCCATTATAAAATCTATCATAGTTTTCATTTACAATCTGGTTAACCTTATAGACTGTAACAAAGTGTCGAAGCTCAAACACGCAGAGCTCACAAGAGAATAAAATTAGAACCTCACAATATCGTTACTTTTCTATAACTATCGCGGATGGTTTACACACTCAACTGTCTCATCACCTAAAGACGCGATTCTAGAGATTGATCTAAATCATCATCATTTCAGGTAATAAGGAAATGGTCACAAGAAAACTAAGTTTCAAATTCATGGGCAAGCGTAGGCGATCTGGCGTAACTAAGTGCACCTACCTGGGTCCTTCACTAATTCGATCCCGACGGCCAATCTTCTGTATTCGCTTGGTTTGAGGCAGCTCACTTCCCGATTCGACACTTGATTGAGTGCCAAGTCGGCCATCACTTGCTTTACCTAGGAGAGATACGGACATACTTATTACAAATGTGTGCAGTTTCTTTTGAAACATAAGAAACAGAATTGCTTGATGCAGTTTTCTGTTACTTGTTTTTAAGGGGCTTTTGATCTGTATTATGGTCAGAGCTATGATGGAAAAAATTGCACTCTTCTTTATTAGGTCATTGGCTTATTTTTTTAAAAGTACATTCGATTTGTTTAGCATTGATTCCAACCAAGAAGCATTCTACCTTAAATGTTAAAGTGAATAACTTATGGATTGAATCAATCATTTAGCCTTTTCTCTCACTGTGTTTGTAACATTGGGCTATTCGTGATTTTCTCTTAGCCAGCCCTTGCTGACACTGTATAAACTGAAAAGCATAAAATGAAACTACGACCCAATTAAATGAAAGCTTGATCTACGTAAAAAAGATGAACTATAGTGAATGGAATGGAAAAAAACGTATTTGTAAGTGAAGCCAAATCAAATTTAGGAAGGTGGAAGCTAATGGGTTAAAAGATAGCGATTAATAGTGAATAGTCGTAGTTGAAGAGTGTGAACTGCATCGATAACTGTTTAGAGGAATTTTCTAGAGTCAGCGGACGTTGATATATCCGCTCGAGCCTCTAATGTTTGCGATTCGCTCGGAAGCAAGCAAGTGGGTTAGATATCCATTTGAATATTTCTCCTAGCTAAATTGTAGATGCGTTCAGGGTTAATAGACAACGAAAGAAAGCAAATAGTGTGTATTTATAATTCAATAAAAATAAAAGTTTCGGACAAATTTGACTGTTTCATCTACTGAGTGTGAATTTCCATTACATTGATTATTGAACTTTTAAATAATGTTAGTAGAGTTAAATAACAGGGAGGCATTACACACTAATCCAAGTTTTTCAAAAACTCAATATCTCTGAGGTTTTGGAGCATGCAATAAAAGAAAATAACAGTTTTATTATTATTGCTTTGCCATTTGCAATTATGTAATATTTTTTTGTTGTTATGTTTGTAAAATAAACTACGAAAAGCTGAACCTTTAAATTTTAGAGAAATTGAGACACCGCTCATTCACTAATTTACCTTCCATAACTTCAGGGGACTAACTATTTTAAGTTTTAAATTCGTACTAAAAATTGATTCAAAGCCCTCAAAATTATATTTCAAATATATTTAATAATACCTGATAGTTATATAATCGCGTGTTACACCCAAATCGTCTTTTTTTTTTTTTCGAATTAGGGTAAATAGGGATTAGTATATTGTATACTATGGTACAAGTTAATTCGTTAGTAGCAGAAGGTTCTGAAGGAAAATAACTGCAAAAAAATCTAATTTTTTCAATTAAACACATAGTGTCGAAACGGCGCATTGCTTACCCTGTTTCTTTTCATGGTGTTGGACACCTTAGGTCCAATAGTCAAGTGGGCTGAATACATGAGAGTCTGTCGGACGGAGAGTCCGGGCAACAGAGTGACTTGCTTGGGGACGAAACCACACTGTTCTTGGAACAGTTGCAGGGTCAGGGAGATGTCGTTCAGAACTATCTGACCTCTTGTCACTCCCAGTGCCCGACGCCCGATTACCTCAAGCAGTGCACGCTTACCGCTACCTGCAAAGAAGATAGTAATCATTACAATTGTTGAGAGTTTAAAAGTTACGAATGTGATTGATAGTTATGGTTAAGTAGTATAAACATAAGTCAGGACGTAAGTTACATAGCTCTCTCTTTTTTTTAATTGAATTTTCTGGTATCAATTTCAATCGGAAAAAATAAGAGAGATCCCTTCAAAAACTTTCCATCTTAGAAAAAAGGAAAATGAATATTAGACACGAGTAAAGGGGAAACACTGTAGTATTATCCATCGATCGTATTCGTTTTCAAAAAAATCCATGAGGTTGTTGCCCTTCGTCAAACACATACACACAAAATCATTGCCACAACTTTTCCGGTCGTCTTCGCCTTCCTTGGAGCAAATTTACCGGAAGCGTCTATTCGTTTCGATTGCCTCTCGATTTTCGGTGTATAATGACAAACTCAACTCTAATCAATCGTGACAACACGATGCAAAATTATGACGTGGTAGCAATCATAATTAACCTGTAAATTAGCGTCGAATTTGTTTTTTAGTCATTTAACAGGTGACAGCACACAATGGTAACACCAAATTTTCTTAGAAACGCAATTGGTCGCCAAAATAAGTATTTTTTGAGCTATTCTCGTAAGTAATTAGAAGTTCTTTAACCATATTTCAAACTAGATATTTTTTTCCATACTTAGGGAAACTGCGCTCATCCGACAAGGGTTTGAAGCTATTTAACCAGTCTCCCGGAAATTAGATGGTTTTCTTGAGTTGATTATTTAAAAAAATATACATCCGTTCTTATAACTATTACTCATTTTGTGTTGAATATATAATGTGGGAAGAATACCTTCAGCTGAGAAAGATTAGAATTAAAAAAAATAAAGATTCATTTTAAATAGTTGCACAATTAGCATACGAACAAATGTAATACTTTGCATGAAGTTATTAGAAAATATAGAAAGAAAAAGAAATCTATGTAAAACAATATAGGCCTAAAAGCTTAACTTATCGAATCCTGAAAAATGTACTTTAAAAATTTTAATAAAGAACAAAACTGATATTTTATCTTAGGAAGATTAAAATAATTCTGCTTTTCGAAAATCAAAGATTAAAATTAGGTTTGGGGAAATTAGATCTTATAAATCTAAGAATTTCTCACGCAATTGGATTTGCAAAATATTTGCTCTAAATGTGAAAAGTCGAAGTAGATAAATGAGAGGAAATATTTAATTTTATATCTCTCTTATCTGATAAAAATTGTAAAAAAAAATTCTAAAATGTAATTGTAAAAGAGAGCACATTCATTTAGAAAAATAATAACACACGAAAGGGAATCGATATCTTTATCGAAGTATCGACTGATTTGATTACTTATGTTTTCCAAAACGCTTCAGAAAAAACTTTTGGATTTTATTAAAAAATTTTTTAAATAAAATTATTTTATTTACTTATCTATTTCGAATTTTTGTTCTTAACTTTGAAAAACTCTAATAGCTTGGTTAAGTATGAGGAACAGAACTTTTTGTACGACATTTGTAAACAAACGGAAGAGCAAGAGATTAAAAAATATTTGTTTGAGAATTATTTTTTATTATTAAAAAAGACATGGCCAGAAAAATTAATTACTTTTTGTATTTTAAAAGTAATTAATTTTTGTATTCATTTCTGTAACACGTAACTATTATTAGGAAATCAGATCTAAAATTACATTTAATTCAAGAAATCGAGATCAAAGTGATGTTGAAGGCACCCGAGATTTTAATTCAAGTGCCTACAATAAATTCTATAAATTATGAAATGAGTCTTATTTTTGTTTCATGAATTTGATTTGTTTTGTTCTTGAATTCATTTTGCTCGAAAACTGCGTAGGTACTGTTAATGAAGGACCTCGCAGTTTTGAACCATAGTCAAGAGAACATCTGGGCTGGTACTTTCCACTTCTAACTTCCGCATCACATTGCTCACGAATTTAGAGGCTGAAATGAATTCAACATGAAGCAGTTCCCTTAATGTAACGCAACTACTTTTGATAAATTCAGAAATCAATTCTATGACTTGAAAGTTGCCGGCCATGAAATGGAGAGTCATCGTCAATGCTTGCGATTTGTACTACTGATTAACAAAAGCTTTTTTGTTTCATGGATTATTTGAAAATCTATGGTAAATTTAATTTGCACAAGAGGAATTATTTATCCTTACACTGAAAGATTAACTGAATTATTCTTAAAAAAAAACACGATTAACTTTCTTCAAATTTTGTTTTCTTTGTTTCAATTTCACAATAAACGTTGCGAGAGTACGTGATTTGCTTAGGAAAACTTTGAAAATATATGAAGATATTAGTTATAGTCAATAAATAACGAAGCAAAGAGGTTATCTAAAATCATGATTCTCAGAAAGTAGAGACGGCCTGAAAAATAGTTCAGTTGTGACGAAACCGATTCAAATGTTGCGATCGTTTACTCGCTAGGTAGGAAAGTAGTATGTCCGATAAGGAACGAATAAAGGATGATAACCAAACAATGGGTGCGTCAATTTCACTTTGTTTTCAATTGAACATCCCTCGTTGAATCCCAGGTGCAAGGAGCTTCAATCAATGTCAACATGACGAAGGGATTGAAGCAGAAGATCAAGTGAGAATTGCTAAGCCTCTCCCTACCCCTATAGTCCAAATCTGTCTCCATATGACTACCACATCTTCGGTGAGCTAAAAAGAAAAACGCAGGAGTTTTTCGTGTTCATTACGAACGATGGAGAGAGTGAGTGAGTGAGTGAATGTAAAGTTTATTGGCGCAAGAGCCAGATATGGCTATGCTGCGCCAAACAAGATTAAACCGTGTTCTAGACGTGAAGTTGGAAAAAAAGATAAAAAGTGGTTGACAAGAAGAAGGGTCTAAAATAGAGAAGGATCGCCAAGGTATCCTGGGAGTGCGTCACCCATGTTTACCAAAGACAGTAAACCCCATAGGAAAACGAACGAGGGAGAGAGAGAGCGCTTAGTTCAAACAACAGCTAAAGGACTTCTATATAAAGAAATAAATTTAATATTTATAGAAAACATCTATACAAAGAAATAAAGGTTTAAGCAATTTTGGACATTATATTTGAAATCCATTTTATAAATTCTGTAAAATATCATCTACCTCGTTATTTATTGATTTAACCTTAAAAAATGGTGTATTAATAACGTGCATAAAGCTTATTATCCTGTATGAATATACGAATCTTTTTTAACTTGCCTTTTGATCCTAGGACGGCCATTACTTCCCCAGCATGAACCTCCATGGATACATCTTTGAGAACGGATCCAGTAGGAACAGAACCGGTCAGCTTCTGAAAGCAGGTACCCGGTTCCACCTGGCCTGTATGGAACACACTATTAAGCTCGAGAACGTGGTCACTAGAAATGCCATTGACTCCTATAAAAAAGAAGAAAAAAATTGTGCAATTTTAATTTCTACTGTTACACCAGTGCTAGAATACTTACATGTTTTTCTTTTGATTGTTGTATAAGTAATACCTTTTTCAAAGCTACTTAGTTACTTTTGTTTGCAAAGTTACTTAGTTACTTTTGTTTGCTAAGTTACTTAGTTACTTTTGT
>BMAW01083363.1:2102042-2118650 GCA_019974015.1 Nephila pilipes
TACTTAGTTACTTTTGTTTGCTAAGTTACTTAGTTACTTTTGTTTGCAATGTTTTACTGAGACGTTGAATAAACTATTATTTCCTCAATATTTTTTTTTAATCTATGCATGTCTAAATAACATTCACTGGTTTTCTTGCCTGCCCTTATTATGTCTGATTTTCTTAAAGATTCGTTAGAGCTATACATAGGGCTATTGGCGATTATCTCGTAATATTGAATGATGGTTTTGTTTAATGATGAGAATGATGCCTGAAAATGGCAAAATACCCACTTCACTTGAACAATGTGCGACCCAAATCGATCCAACAGACAAATGTCATTTTTAATTCTTCGTATTTAGTGGATATAAACCTCAAATCCAGTATAACGTACTATTCATAAAACCCTCCTACTTACATCTAAGCTATCGTAATCTTACTTGTAAATACTGAATTCAATTTCCAATCAATGTAAAAAAAAAATCAATCAAAATTCCATGATAGTTTAGTTTATAGGCTATTAAATCTTTATACAATAACCTCTGCCGAATTTTTTTTTAATTTGATACACTAGCAAATACATTTTTAGAAAGGATAAAAACCTTTTAAAGTATGACATGTGTATATATGTATAATGTACGGTAGACTTGATTTTATTTTGTTACGAGGTGAAGAATCAACTTTTCTAAACTGAAAATGAACGCATGCTGTTTGATGTAATATGTACGAAAATCATTGCCCTTTGAACCTTATTTAGTTCATAGTATAAGCAGTTCATTATCCGCGAAGTTCCGAATATGCTTTCTTTATCTCAAAAATAAAATAAATAAATAAATATTTAGATATTTAAATGGAAACAAAATTAAATGTTTAAAAAGAGCGAAATGGAAGTGTTTGGAAAAAGTCATTGAATGCATTCAATCGTTTAGTTACTTAACAGACGAAACAAAGTGAAGGGAACAAATTTCTAAACAGATATACAAAGGATTTTTATTGTTCGTGCTGCTTTCACCTGTTTTGTTTCGAACACGCCGGTCACGAATCGCTGCAATTTCAAATCGAAAATTAAGTCACGGTCGTGCAATAAAGTATTCGATCTGTTACGCGAAAACTAAGTTCGTGTCAAGGACGTTATTGGACGTTTTATTTTGCTGGGATATTTTGTATACAAGTTTATTTGGATGTAGCGTAGGAGATACAAAACTTGCACAATTTTGTGATTTACATCAATGCCATCACAAACTTTTTTTTTTTTTTTTTTTTGTCTAGGACTGTATTGAGAAACGCATTTTCGTTTTTTCATTGGTCTTCCAGAAACATTTGATGGATAACTTATCTTAAATTTATTGAGAAAAAACATTAAAACTGAGACCTATTCCCATACAACTAAAGAACACTTTTCATCGGTGAATTACTAATTCAAGAAAAGGCTTTAAAATCAGGATTGGGAAACTTCCTACCTATGATTCGGAATTTTTTCGGAATAAATTTTTTTCTTTATTTTATAAATGATTTTATTAATTTTATTTATATGCAAAGTTATGTTACCTGATTGGAAAAGATGCAAAGAAAATTATAAATTTTACTAAGTAATACATAAGTATTCAGACAATGTCAACAATTGAGATCTATTTACATCCTTTCTGTGTTTATCTTGCGCTTAAAAATGAGTATTTGAACACTCCCAGCTTGATTTTGATTCGTTTTAGAGGCACTGTCATCAATGATCAGAAAAATTACTCCTGATAACGTTAATCAGCCATTTTGTTATTTGTCCAAATATTGATGAAAACATCTGTTTTTTATTTAGTATGATTCAGTCAATTGATATGATTTTATTTCATTTGAAATAATGTCACTTCATAGCTACTAGAGTACATTACCTTCGGATCTTTTAATTCTGGACCATGATCGCCTGAACTAGTACCACCAGTCATGAGAAGAGGAGAGTAGCTTTAAGAGTTGTTTTGAACAAAAAACGCCAAACCCATTAACAAGGAGGTTCAGTAACACGCGAGTCTGCTTTACACACGGTTTTACTACGGTTCTTCGATTACTTGTGGTATCATTCCAACACATTTTGGCGTTATAATTCTTTTTTTTTTTCTTTGTAGGAAATTCTGATTAATCTTTAGTCACAACTTCCTGTTACGAAAAAATATTGATACCTTTTTCTCACAATTTCAAATATATAAAATAACCATTTTTCGGAAAGTGAAATGTACTTGGATTATTTTTTATAATGGATTATTTTTAATAATATATTATTTTTAAGATCTCGCGGTCAGGGAGATTATCTGTACATTCAACAATTTTGTATTGGTCAAAGATATTTTCTTGTATGAGTGATTTCCATAACTATTAAAAATAATGCTGAGAGATTGCACATACAAGCAAAAGGTATACACTATCCAGGGAAAACTCTGCTATCAAATAAATTCGAAAAGGGGCAAGATAAGCAGACATTGCCAAAGAATTTAATCTACCAGAGTCTACACTACGTATTCTGGTTAAGAAGTGAGGATAAACTTCACCAGTGTGTATATAACATTGATAATGATTGAGAAGGAAACTGAAAAGAGAGGGGGGGAAGGGGGGAGAACCCAGACAAAATATTAAGAAGAAACACACAGAATGCCACAGTAAAAGACAATCATTCGATGAATTATTGAGCAATTATTTTTTTTATTAACGTCACACTGAGAAGCAAGGCGAAGACTATTGGTAACATACCTCGTAATTCATTGACGAGGATCCAAACTTCCGCGCAACGCCAAAGGGAAGATTTGAAGCTTCAACAGATTTATTTTGTCGGCCCCGCTACTTAACAAGTCCTCAAGTAACACAAGGAATCAAACCTTCGATTTGGCAGAAACAACCCCGAACGCGAACGTGACCATTTGGCTATCATCTAAATCATTCAATAAGAATTGGTTGGTAAAACATCGTATTCAGTTTTCTTCAATATTTTAGCATTCTTTTAAGAAATATTTTTTGTAACAGGAAATTGACTTGCATATTGTAAAAATAACGTGCATGACCATATAAGTATTTTCTAGAATTAACCAGATATTCTGCCATTTAACACAAACGTTCGTCACGCTGAAAATCCATATCGATGAGTTTACCTATAATACCGCTCAATTTATATTAATACTGTTACTCGCGGCTCACTTAAGCCGCGATTTCATCATGGACCACGACTACAGCGTATTAACGGGATGATTCTACTTTGAACTACGGCCTTTAGGGGAACTAGGATTCAAGCTCAGAACTCGGCATACCATGAGACTCGAGAACATGTCTGTGATTTCCGAGGCTCTTGATTAAAAAAAAAAAAAAAAAAATTTAAATCATCGAACATATTATATCCCGATATTTTTTCCAAGGAAAAGAATATTTTCAAAATAATTAAGATATTTTAACAACAGCCCTATAAAATTCTTGGTAAATTAATAGTTTCAGATAACAAAAGGCCAACTACAAATTTCTTGTATGCGAAGATGACAGGCATATTGCTTCATTTAGAATGATTTTTATTCTATCTTGTCGATTCTACTTCTTCTAGTGTATCGGCGTTCCTTTTCTAAAGTGGATTTATGCAAATAAGGTTAAGAAATGAAGTGCACCATTTGATCTTGTTTTGTATAAAAAGTTATTTTCAGAAGCATAGTAAAAAAGAAATAATAGAAGCAAGTTGAATTTATATTGCGAACATAATAACTCACTTTTTATATAGTAACTATCTCTAAATTTAAATTCAAATGGATCGATTAGATTTTAAATATTAATTCTAGAGTCTATTAAGTTATGCCGTTTTTGCATATATTTCCCCACTTTTGTTATTTCACTCCATCGAATAGTGTCTTACCTTCGTTACACTTCAGCTGTGATTTGTAATAGTTTAAATTTAAAAAAAGAACTATTTAGCCATTCGTCTGTTAAATAAAAAAGAGCTATTCAGTCCTTTGTCTATAAATAAAGAATTATACAGCTCTTCGTCTGTTTCGAACAGTTTGAAATACTTTGGAACACTATATAGTTATTCCAAAAAACTGCTGGAATTTACAAAGGTTCTTCAAATTTCAAAGATTGTAAATAAAAAAATCATTCCTTTAAAAAAAAAAAAAAATAAGCAGTTAGACTTAAGATTTTTTTTTCTACATCTTATTAACCTCGAAATTATTTAAAAATTTTCATTGCTTAATGAGGAATAAAAAATTCCGACTAGAAAATTTGCGCTTAATATTTATTTGCAGTATATGACCAGTTTCATTATATTGTAGATTCAACGTCATCAAAGTTCCAATGGAAAATATTGCAGTTATTCATGATAACGATTATCATTTGGTGAACATTGCCTATTTATTTGTAGTTCTAGATAATTTTTAGAGATGGTGACAATTAACGCAATGGCATGTATTTTAGTTATTTATGTAAACACAATCAGTACCGTAAAGCAAAGGGTCAACCTTGGCTAAGATATTTTTTCGAATTCAATTGAAGATTAACATTAATTACTTCTGCTTAATTCTATGAATCAAAATTTTATCTCGGGTGCAATTTACAGAAATAATGGGCATTTTCCTCCATTAAAACCTGTGATCCTATTCACACGCGGCGAGGACACGGGGAAAAAAAAGTTCTCATAAAGAAGATATTTACGATAATAAATAATCATTAATAGTATATTTCGCAAGATTTCTTCTCTTGAAAACACTGCTTTAATACTCAGGGTCGTATAAAAAAATTGGGCTAAAAGAATCATTGTAACAAAAAAAAAAAAAAAAAAAATCAGGAATGTCAATAAGTAATTGAAGCTGTTTTTATAAAATTCTCACCCAATATCAGTCCAAATATTATAGCGATAATTTTTAAGAAAGAATTTCAAAAGATTGTGAAATCGCATGAAAATGTTTCACTGAATATGCTTGTATTAATAAAAAAAAATTCCACATTTGTTCTTGCAAAACATTTAATCTACCTTGCACTATAATCAAAAGTGCTGAATCTTTCTCATCGAAATGTAGCTGTAATTTATTTCGGGTTGCATTAGACTTTAATAGTATGTTATATAACTGACTTGTTCAATGGCTTAAAATGTTATTAATGATTTTTAATGATATTAAGATTTTTTTCGAATGCATTTGTGTCAGAGTTTTGGAAATCTAACGCAGAAAAGGGAAAACTAAAACTGAACATTACTATCAAAAAACAGAAATTTGCAAATGTATAAATATAATTTTTCAGCATTAAATTACATTTAAAAAAAAATTGAAGACAACCAAGGTGAATATATTTTTCAATCAAAGATTTAATCATTGGGTAATAATAGACGTATGGTCAATAGCTCTCAAAGTCTTTCAATCAATAATTTAAATTTGATTCGACTTTAATAAACATCATACAACACAAAGAAATATTGCTCAAGAACATGGAGCACATTTTGAATCATAGATCAAACAAAGATAACAACACTGGCATCGACTTCCCTCGTCATTCTACGCAAGGAATTTCCGAGATCACTTTAAAGTTTAGTACCCGTAATCCACACTATTGCGCTCTTGGAAATATTTGTCTTGGAAATATTTGAGTCTCAAGCTTAAGCCCTGCTATTAACAATGATTTAAAAATTAATTTTTAAAAATCATTTTGACAAATCTTTATGCGTGTTTCTAATAGTAGAATGTGAATGAGTGAGTATTTCAGTGGCGCAAGTGCCAGATGGAGCCACGTTGCGCCAAACAAAGTAAAGCTATGATCCGGACGTTTGAAAAAATTGAAAAAAGAAAAATTAGTTGACAAGAAGGAGGGTCGAAATTAGAGAAAGATCGCTAGGGTATCCCGTCCCGGGGGAGGTATCACCTGTGTTTACCAAAGATAGTAAACCCCATTGGAAAGAAAAATATCACCAGAGGGCCTCGGGGTCTAACAGCATAACCCTTGGTTCTAGGCAAGATAACAAAAATTGAAAAGAAAAAAGAAAAAAAAAAAACTTTAACGAACCATTAATCTAATCGCAGAATTTTAATTATTCGCTGAGTTTCTTTCAAAATTAGTCAAAAGTTTTGTTTTTTGATAATAAATATAAACATAAAATAACATGGACACAAATGTTAATGATTCATAGCACAAATCTGATACGATATAAAATTTAAATATATCGATGTGAATAGCGCGTATTTGTACATCTTTATGCAAACGACTCTATTTTAAGATGTCCACCGTTACGATAAATCATTGATAAAACAGTCTTATTATAAATTACTCTGAATGTATTTTACACCAAGAACATTTAGTTGCCTTTCTTGAGTGATAATGTCAGACTAAGAAGAGGCGTTTAAAAATGCGATTAATATTCACTCTTTACCTAATCTGTGTGTTTCTTTTTACCATTTGCCAAAAACTTTCTCGGTACAGGTTTTGTTTTCGTTATGTCACCTACACGCAAGAGCCCGACCTTGTTTCCGGCCTTTGAAATTTTGCACCTTGAAATCGCCCATTAGGAAGTAGGTCTTGATGTAGGCTTTCCCAAAAGAAGACTAAATTTAAACCTACGCCTTTACTTACACAGAAAGTGAGAGTACGCCTTTTAGACTGATTCAATACCCGTGCCCTTTATTCGCATGTTTACCTTTCTTAAAGTAGCTGTTATGACCCATGTAATGCTTTTGGCGACCTTGTTTCTAAGACAATACGAAACAATGAACACCTACATAGATGAGTGGCTTCGTTTTCAAACCAATTTCTAAAGAAGCGATTTGTTACTCTGTAAATATATTTTGGAGATTGATTAAAGATAAGAATACTGTGTAAATATATCTCAAGATTCATCAGGTCCATCTTTGACAGTTTATAACAAGAAATACTATGCACAGCTACTGTGTAATAAATGCAAGAAATAACAGATGTGAGAGAAATGCCCTAATTTGGATATGGTATATTACATGCCGATTGTATTTTATACTCTGATGTAAAAAAAATGTGTTATAAGTAATTCAGGAAAAAAATTATGTCTTCTAATTGCGGGCTGAGACTTCCCCCGCCACAGAATAAGTTTCAGTTTAAATATAAGCTATTGAAACTAAATTGATTTTAAAAATATTTCAATTGAAATTTTTTTCTTCTCATTTTATGCGTTTCAAGGATATGGTAAAATTAGGTATTCGGAAAAGATGATAAAATGTATACAAAAGAACTATGAAATCTATCTTACAGAAAGATGTAATCATATCTCGCCTCTAAATACTTAATATATTGTATGTAGAAAAATATTACAAATATGTACGGTTTATCATAGTTCACAATTAGAAAATAAGAATCGATGCAGCAATTTATTTTAAAACTTAGAATTTTTAAACATATATGACATGTATTTTACACATCCTTGCTTGGGTTTAATCTCGTTTTTACAATATATATGAAATTTCAATTAATTCATATAATTTTTTTAACATTTAACTATTCGAAAAAACTTTACGAAACTAATTTTAATATACTTTGTTCCGTATGCTTAAATTCAATCGCTTAAAGATAATCTATTTAAGATCTGTCAAGATTCAATTAATAATTTTATATCATTTTCATTCAATATGCTTCTTTTAATCTTAATAGTATTTCTTCCTTTCTACTGAATATATAGTTCAACTGAATATAGAAATCAGGAGGGAAACTGATTAGAAATGAAACAACGACTATTTATAAATTTAAAAAAAAAAAAAAAAAAAAATCAACACTTCTAAATGGAAAAGGTGGTCCCGGTAGCCTAGTGGTCACGGCCGCGGACTCGCGGCTGGCAGTTTGTTTCTAGTTGGGGGTCCGTGCCTTGGTGTTATTAAAGTCTGCAAGTTAGGTGAGGGAAATGGTCGGTGTCATCCACGTTATTTGACCGAGGTTCAAAATTACGAGGCCCGTTTCCAATAGTTCTCGTGTTGCTCCTAGTGCATCTTTAATAAAACCAAACCAAATAGAAAAAAGTAAAACAATAAATAAAAAGTAATTTTTCCTTCGGCCAGTAAGAAATTAAATGAAACTGTACTAAAAAGGGATAGTTTTTCATCATCATAAATAAAAAATAAAAAAAAAAAACTTCAATTCAACTGAAAATTTTGTCTAAATACTGAAGTGTTGTACACAATCACTAGTTAGACAGTTGGAGAGCGCACACTTCAGTTTCTGGTCAAAAATTCAGCATGACTGAAAAATCTCTTCTTTATTTATGATGACAAACTGCCATTTTCAGTGCACTGTTATTTAATTTCTTGTTGACCAAAGAATTTATTTATTTATTGCCACATAGGTTTTTAAAAATTTTATACATATATTTTATACTTTTTTGGTCTTATTTTCAAAATTCTTTTTTGGCAAGAATATTTTAAAATTTTCTTTTATTTGCGGTGTTAGAATTGAACATTGTATTTTCATCTATTGTACAAAATTTCAAGGTTCCGTCTTATCTGGAAGTGAGTGAAAAATTGATGAAAAAATTTGTCAAACTGATACACAGTGCAAGGTATTATGAGGAGAGAGAGAGAGCATTATCAACCTAATTTCAAAGTAAATTTTGCTTCTTTTTTAGAACTGAGCGCACTTTCGTACACTGCAATCTATCACTGAAACCTAGATAATTAATGCTCGTGTTACACAGTGACTAATCCAAACAAAGTAAACCTATTCATCATTCTTTTAATCTGGCGTCAGCGCAAGTTAATTAAGAAAAGTTATCGTGAAATGTTTTCGATTAAGTTAAATTACTTTCGCTCGATTTCGTAATTACAAGTAATTGTTTAACTTTAAAGGCTGAACAAATAATATTCGAATGAAAGTGAATTTTTTAATAGCATTGCATGGCTAATAGAGTGGTTACTACACGAGAGTTAGTGTTACGTGATGATTGTAATACAGTGCGATTATACCGATTTCTAAATAAATCAAAGATTCGGTAAATATCTCAAATCTGAATATCAATGTACTAAAGAAATTTACAATTCTATTAAATCTGAAACAAATTTTTTATTCCAAAGTTTTTCAAAGTGGCAAAATGCATGAACTTCAAACATTTACGTTTTGCGAATAAAGTTGTAGTATTTTAAATTATTTCTTTCACATTTTTTTTATTAATACTGGTTGTTTAGTTCCACTTATTGTTACTCTAAAGTTACTCGAGTTATATCAGGGGAGATATTGGTAATTATTGAAACATGTCAGGTAACGAGTACTTCTCCTTCTATACCACGCTGGTGAAGATTCGGAAGACTATTCGAAATTCTCGCATTAAATCGAACGCGATTAAATTAAACATTTGCAAATAGGAGCTTATATTAATTTTGATAACTGTATTTTATAATAAGTACTTTAATTATTTTTAATGTGTCAAGAATATCATCCTTAATAAGAATTAATATTACTATTTTTTAAGTTGGAATTTGTTTCACAGAAAAAAGCGAACCGGTTAAAATCACTCCGCAAGAACTTTACTAAGAAATTTCAACATTCAGTAACGCGACCACTTTTGATTTTACTTGCTGTGTTGTCACGACAACTCAATACAAATGACTAAATCAGTCGTACAAACTAAGTTTTGTGATTCATTGAAATGACTGACTGCGTATTAACGTCGTATTTAGAAGCAATACGAGGGCTATTGGCAGAATACCCAAGAGAATAGAACTCACCCAAGTGGTTTAGAGCAACAAATAGGCCTCCCGAGGGAAAATCACCCGCGCAACTCAGCATTTATTGACAAAATAACATAAGATATTACATAATTTCGAAATCAAAAGTAAATATAGCTTACAATGTACTCATAGAGCAGAAAATATACATAGTAGGAATAAAAAAACTAACAGTAAAATTTTTCTTGCAGAAATAAGATGTATAATAGGCTAAATGACACAATACAAAAGCGTCCAAATTGGTGAAAAAAAAAAGTACTTGACAAAAAAATATGTACGTATACAAGATATACAACTATTACTACACAATAAGGAAAAATAAATTATTTAGAAATGTAATAAAAAATTTAAACAATTAAGAAATTTGTTGGGTAATTTTACGAGCCGTAAGAATACAGGATTTAAGCTAGAAATATAAGTAAGAATTTTGACACACGGGCTTCAGCCAAATAAGTTTCGCTTTTACAATAGAACAGTTGAAATGAAAATCCCTGGTAAAAAGACTAGAGAAAACACAGTGGTCAGCTTATCCAACAGAGTCACAGGAACATAAATTTATATTTTTCAGTTTAAAATAATTTAAATAACAAACGAAGGAATCATGACCAGTTAAGAAGAGAGAAATAAAACCAGAATTGTTGTAAAAACTCAGATTTAGTCTCAGAATATAGGACTGAACTCGAAAAACTGACATTATAATTCCACCATCAGACCTCTCAGTCAGAAAGAGAGATAGAAAGAATCTTATTTTTTAAAATCTTAATTATTTGAGAATGAAGAACAGGGACATTCATTTCCTCACCATTAGTGACAGCGAGTTTTGCAAATTAATCTACGGTTTCGTTATTATAATCTCCGATGTGGTCCTGAAACCAGTGTAAGTTGTAAAAATCAAAATATGTTGCTAATTTTTCTTCAATGGTATTAATAAAAGCCGATTTATTACTGGAACTCTGCAGTAGCAATATTGATGATAAACTGTTGGAATAAACATAAACTTTGAAGTTATGAGAGACGGCCCACAAAACGGCAAATCCGATTGCCGAAAGTTCGGCCTGGAAAACTGAGCTATAAGAATTCATTTTAAACATGAATTCCCACTCGTAGGGCGCCGAAACTTTGTTAAGAAAAGAAATTTGTTATTCAGGGCGAAATAAGAGTGGAATTGGATATTATTAATCAGGTAAAAAAGTTTGAATTATGCTGCTCCCAAATTTGATAATTAAGAAAATGAAATTTTTGGGTAAGATGAATAGGGGGATTAGTTTTATTGACGTCGCACTAGAAGCAACACTAGGGCTATTGGCGACGGACCTCGTAATTTTGAACCTCGGTCAAGTGACGAGGATGGCACCAGCTACCTCCTTTCCTAACTTCCACACCATGGGAGGACTTTGGGACTCGACAGATTTAATGTGCATCAGCCCCGGCTACACGGCGGGGTTATAGTGGTCTCAAGGCTCGAACTCCAGACTTAACGAAACCGCCGACAGAGAGTCTGATGCCTTAACCACTAGGCTACCACGGCCATGAATAGGGGGAACTCTAGCAATTACTTGCAAAGCAGCAGTTGGAAATAGCCTATAGGCCTTGTTAATTTTTAAAAGGCAAATTCTCTGAATGGAGTTTAACATGGTAATTCAGGGGGCTATTGGCGATGGATCTCGTAATTTTGAACATCGGTCAAGTGACGAAGATAATATCTGAGCTGGCACCACATTCTCTAATCTTCCCCACAACGGGAGGACTTGGAGCCTCGACAAATTTAAGGTGCATCAGGTACACTGCGGGTCTTTAGTGGCATGTGATTCAGTGAAGGGAAGGGAACCACACTTGCGTTAAAGTTTTATTTCAATATTTTTTATAGGATGAAAACTTGGTAATGGCTAATAATTTTATATCTGTATCACATGCCAAAGTTTTTATTGAGAATTTCAATATCTATTTGGTGATACATATCAAATACATAATTATTAAAGAGCGATTTATCACGCAAGAAACATTGTGTTAAAATAAACGTTCCATGTGCATTAATGATGAGAATTACCAACAAAATAATAAAATTGCCCCTTAAAATTAATAAACTTCATCGGCATTATAATGTACTGTATCTACAATATCATAATCAAATCGGACAAATATTTTAATTACCGTCTGCTATTCATCATATATTTTCTGATTTAAATAAAGTACACCATGAATTACTTTCACTAACCCAAAATAATCTGAGAAACCATCAAGAGTCTTACAGAAGTTGTTTCATTTAGTTTAGTCAACGGTAGCGCTATACAAAAAGGTTGGTTTTTCAATCAAAACTTCCTTTTAACTCGATACGGAAGATCGGATGTGCAAACAAACATTGTACCAATATTTAGATTGCAAAGATAAATCAAAAAGAGATTTAACCACCTTCGTGTCTCAGTGGTTGCGTGCTATAATCTGATTGAAAAGAAAGTCGTGCGAAAGAAATTTTTCTAATGACTTTTCGTAGGCGTCTGTCGAGTCTCTGATGAAAACCCTTTCAATTCCAGCCGTGTAACATCACATGGGAAACGCCGCGAATCCTTCAACCTCCTAATCTTCTTCCGAATCATCTTCAGCAACTTTTCCTTGTAGTTGGCGTTGCCGCCTTCTGGGGGGAAATAGAACCTCAAGTCTAACAGCCCGCTATTGTTTGTCTAAGAATAACTTGGGAAGAAAAGATCTCACGCCTAGAAAAAGGAAGCTTATTAGAGAAGCCATTATACAAGCGTTTCTATTATTGTTACATCTTTTATTTAATTGAGTTACTTTCTACATTTTATTTCTAGGGTAGTTAGTGGCGAGATTCTTTTGTGAAAGGTGAAATTTTTTATAAGGTTCAACGACTTGTTGTTTAGGTCATCTTTGGTTATGGTTGGAAACTAATTATGAAGAATTCTATATATTTGAAAGGATATTACTTCTAAACATAATTAGGATGATGGTGTTTAATTTGAACTTTTGAATTAAAACTCTGGAGAAGTATAACAAATTTAAAAAAAAAATACGCGTGTGTGAACGTTTATTAAAATAATGAAAGTTAAAAATGTTACATGAAAACAGAAGTTATATTCCATTAATATCGAATTAATTTTTCATAACCTATCATAGTATGAATTTTTTTCAAAACATTTCCTTAACGTAACGAAGTCTCTTGGGATATATTGAACAATACGTTAATGTTAGAGTCCTCTAATTTGTCAGCTAGAACATACTCGACAATCTTTTATATGTATAGAATGTAAGATATGTATTTTCCCATCTAGTGGCTTTTCAATTTCAGATGTACAACATCAATCATGGGGCTTCGATTTCCATTCGAAAATCTTCTCTCAGCTGCATATTCAACCGCTATATGGATTTGAGATGATTTTAGGGTTTTTCATGATTTCTTTGTAAAGAATATAACTGGTAAATACCCCAACAGCCATTTGACTAATTGTTTGCAGGAATCATCGGCGTTTTATTATTAGGGGCATAAGTGGACCATTTTAATGTAATAAAAATAATTCATTTATTCATATATATATGTATGTATGTATGTATGTATGTATAAGATAACACACATATCTCTGAGCCTTTCAAACGCTAAGGGCTAAAATGCTAGTAATTTTGATCATTGAAAAAAAAAATATCCGTAATATACGCCTGCCTACATTTGAATAAAATGCGAACATTGTTTTGAATCATAGTGTGTTTAGATGCTGAACAAGATAACGTAATTAGTTTGTTTCGATAACATGAAAAATCGATCCTATTTAGATTTATTAAAATAATGTTTTGAATATTTGTTGGTCAATGTAATTACTCATCATTATTCGTCCGTCGAAATTAAAAGAAATTAGGTCAATGCTGAGAAGATAAGCTTAATCGACGATTCACCCATAGCTATTATTCATGCAAATGTTTCGAAGCAATTTGGAACAAAAATATTTCGCATTTCCTTGACATAAAAAAAAAGAAAATTGTTAAAATATTGAAATTATATGTTATTAGAGTTGGAAATGAAAAGGTTGGACCTGCAAAAGAATTTATCAGTGAAAAAAATTAATTAGAAAAACTATTGCCTGTCGAATTCTCAGCTTAATTGAATAAGATAAAATATCGTAGTTTTATAATTGTTTATGTACGAGTAAATACTGATTTAAATTGCTGATATGAAATAAAGACCTCGGATTATTTTCATGCCATTTGGAAAACTAGTATTTTTTTTTATGATCATTCTGATTCTCATACTTTGAAAAGGCAAAATTTTCATATTTACAATACATGTTTAAGTGTAATACTTCTTTAGATTTTACAGTTCCGTTTTGTGACTCTTGATCATTATAGCGTTGATTGAGGTATTCTATTAAATTAGTAATTTCCAGTCAGTGATGCAATTAGCTGCTACTTTTACTATTCCATAGAGTTTTAGCCAGTATTCGACCTCATGCACTTAGCTAAAATTATGGTTATGATAGTATTTATTTAATATGCTTTTCAACTGCAAAAAAAAAAAAAAAATAGTAATAATGATAATCTTTCGTCAAAAAAGATTTATTTATCAAGCCTTCTTCGGAAGCATTTTTTTTTATATTCTAGTTTTTAAAGTTCTTTAAAAAAAAAAGAAACCGAAAGAGAGGAAGAATATTTCCAACAGTTTCTTTTGATAAATCATAAAAAGAATCCATTGCAAAAAGTCATAAAAATTTACTGCAATATATTTTGGCAACATAAACGAAGATGGGATAAAATACATTCAAATTAAAACAGAATTCCCTCTTACAAGCGACTTAGACCTCATAAAATCGAAGCTGACACTTAACGAGTGAATATATTGGGAGATACGGCATTCAACTACTCAATGGAATAATGCAAATGAAGCTCGGAGAAACCTCAATTTCCTTCGCGGGGTGACACACCTGTTGAAGGATGACTCCTCAAACAAAAGGAGGCAGAAAAAAAAACCTAAACAAAAGAACTTAAGGAGGTCGTATCGGGGCTAAACTGTGGCACGCACCGGTGGATTGTTACAACAGCTGAATTGTCAATGGAAATGGTATGAAGAATTACAAATGATTCGGAGTTTTCTCAGAAGAGATGATGAGCAGTTTTTTTATGGGCTCTTTTTAACCTGTGACCTAACGACAACAGCGTTCATCTCGTTCAATACGGAATGTTGCTTAATCTGTTACTATTGGCTTGTTTGGATTAGTAGAAGGGAAATGATAAAGAAATTATTTGTTTTCGGTTCTTAAAACATTCAGAGGAAGATGAAGTAATATTGGTAGCAATTATATTGGATTTTATGGTGACCATAATGACCATCTGTGCAATGCTTAATATTGCAAAAGAGAATTTTTTTCTTTGTAATCATAATATTCTCATATTTTTCTTAAATTAAAAGAGTATATAATTATTTCGTCAATCTAGTTTTCAAAATGTATCAGTTTCTTTTTTATATGATAAATTAAAATATATATAAGATTACTACTGTTTTTAAAGTGCATCAAAATAAAATTTATTTCAATAGAACCTAGTGAGAATAAATTAATTGAAATTCAGTCAAATCTTAAACTTACTTTCACCAGTTAGCAAATTTCCATAACCAGCCTAAATTAAACCTTTAAACATTAAAATAACAATTAATAATTTCTTTAGACAGCTTAAAAGGGGAACTGGGTCATATCAAGTGGATACTGGGGGGAAAAAAATCTCCAATCGCATAAGGAAATCAACGGTAGAACAATTTGTCAATGCAAACCATTGGGATACGACGTAATTTACTAGTTTAAAAACTATTATTTTCCAAATCTGCAGAAGTTTCTGTTAATTAATATTATTCAAAAGTACTACACGACATTTCAAATACGTGGATTATCGTAAATACCGGAACATTAACAGAACAAAGCTTTTTACTTTTCAGCATTAAGAATCATTGTCCAATTTTTTGTTAAATCTTTCAGATGGTTTTAAAATTATTGTCTCTTTCATCACGATTCCTCTAGATTCAGTGTTACACTAAATGACATATATAGGTAAAAAATAAAAACGAACTGATAAGGGCAAAATACATTTAACTCAAACCGATTTGAAACTGACATTTCCATCCATCTCATATTTCATGTCAAACAAACAGCATGTCGAACCTCTTTCAGTATTTCAATTAATGAGTTATTACATCACACCACATAATATCACCCGGAAGCTCAAGAGAACAGAAACGCAGTTGACAGCTAATGTGATAAAGTGACAGATGCTTTCGAAATGTGCCCTGACCCATCGATAGGTGGCGAGACCTTGGAGTCACCCCATCCAAGCGCGCCAGTTTCTCTTCTACCTGGTTGGTCACATTTTGATTCACTGGAGGGCATCATTTAAGTCCCATTTGTCACTGTCTTATCACGTCAAAAGAAACCGTGACTCAATATTTTAGAAGCAGTGAAATGTAACATTCTTTTGCCACAAGTTTTTTTTTCAATACATGAGACTCTTAAGAAATAAAAACGTCATGGAATCGGAACTCTTCATGTTTTTAACGTATATAAATGGTCTCCATTAATTGAATTATTCACTGAAAATGTTTCATGTCAATGCGTTTTTCATCTCCTAGTGAAGTCCGGAAAACAAATCACTGTTCACTAATTGGGTGTAATCGACTTTGGAGTTATTCGCTAACAATTCTGCTTTTTTTTTTCCTAATGTTTTATAATACGGATCTCATCGACTCTCAAAATAGTCACATAAGAAAAATTATGCATGGTTAAGTAAAAGATCACTTTGAAAATAGAATAAGCTATACTTCTATTGCAACGCCAGATTAAAATAATTTCGATGTGTTTTAATTTATAAAATATTTCTATCTCTAACAATCAAAAAAAAAAAAAATAATTTCAAATTACAATAAAAAATATTTGATGCATTTTGCATTTGGCGACAGGAAATAAAAGG
>BMAW01083363.1:2118660-2131557 GCA_019974015.1 Nephila pilipes
AAAAACAAGATAAAAATTAGTTGACAAGAAGGATCTAAAATAGATAAGTATAATTATGGTATCTCGGTGTGTCACCTATGTTTATCAAAGACGATAAACTGTACGGGAAAGGATACGATCACAAGGGTGAGTGATGCCCGAACTTACCTGGAGAAAGTTAACTCCTGAAAAAGAGTTTGTATGATGGACAATGTTCAAATGACATTCTGTGAAAGAGGGAGGAGGGGGATAATGTAAAAAAAAAAAGAGTTTAGTAGATTGAAATTTTTAAACTTAGGGATTTCTAAAAATAAAAAAAGCAATAAATAAATATAACTATCGTAAAACCCGAAAAGTAAATGAGCATAAAATAAGAATGCTGAATTACATTTGTTAATTTATCAATCATAATTTCTCAAATTAAAGCTTACAGGGTTTCTAATTTTTAAAAATTTTGAGCGTATTTAAGCATTTTTTTATTACTATGATATAATGAAATGCTGAGAAGGAACTGAAGTATGTGTTAGCTAATTGAAACTATGGTATGAAGTCATCAAGATACATTACTTGTCAAACACATGACGAAATTTTTGATGAAGTTTGTTTAGTTTTTATTAACGCCGCACTAGAAGCAACACGAGGGCTATTGACGACGGTCCTCGTAATTTTGAACCTCGGTCAAGTGACGAGGACGACACCTGAGCTGGGCCCCCTCCCCTTTCCTAGAATTTTTGAAGAAAGGAACACAAGAGAAAATTTCTCATTTTATGAAGCAACACAATTGAAAAGAGAGTAACTCTGTACAATATATAGAATAAAAATCGCAAGCTTGCTTGGAAGTAAACCAATTTAAAATATTTGTGGTTAGAGAGAATCCCCAACTTAGGACATGAGTTGGAATATAACATTGATGAATTCCATGCCTCAGTGATAGATAAAATTTGAGGTCCAGAGGATTAAATCATTATTTTCGATACCTAATAAGTAACCAAGGAGCAACATTTCCTAAAACGATTATTTTGTATGTACGAGAATAATGCTTTTTTATTTGTTTCATTCTCAGCCATAAGAATTTTTAAAATACGTATTGATTATACCATCATTAAATAGAACATCATCGTTGAATAGAAACATACAAATTAACAAAATGTGAGGGAAGTACAACTTCACAAAATATTGGATTACTGCAAAGTTGATCGAAATAATCGTATCAAGCATGTTAAAAGAAAAATATTTAAATATACCTAACAGTTTCTATAATGTACATATTACATAAATACTACAGCAAAGATAAATTTCTAATTTAAATGCCAGCTTTTATGGGACATTGATGAAAAATAAGATTAAAAATTGAAGCTTCACTTAAAGTTGAGAATATAAATATTTCAAAAAGTAATATAATTTGGCATAAGAAAAGGAAAACAAATCCACGATAAGATAGAAACGAAATTCATGAAAAGGAACCTTAAAACAATTTCAGAATCTCAAAGAAGTATCTGTTTGTATAGCATTTTCCCCCCCTTAATTTTTCGTTATCTGTCAAAGGACTTGAACTTATTTTTCAACACAAATAAAAAATTTACATATAACATTCATAGTTTCGCAAAGGATCCCTTTAAGATTTTTTACTAAGTACGTTAAAATATTACATAATTGTGATATTTAATATGCTAAGACATAGACTATAGATTACATAAATTTTTTGAAGCCCAGGTAAAATCTTTTTAGAAAGATTATTTCCAAACATACAAAAAAAAAAAAAAAAAATGTGATGCAAGTGTGAAATTTTAATGATTTGTGAAATTTAAAATGAATTACAAAAATGTGATGATGTTTAGTAATTCATTTTAAACACTTTCTATTGTACTTCCATCGTTTTCCTTTTTATCAAGGCTAATTAATTATTTAAGGTTAGCTGAATTAAATACATGCTAAACGTAAAATAAGATCATAATTGACACGTTAAAATACTTCAAATTTCGCATTTTTGACTTTACCTTTGAACAACAAAGGGCGCTTCGCTGATTACATAGATATATTATTTTTGAAAATTTATCAAACACAAGGCTGGAGAACTGAATTTTAAAATTGTAAGCAAACGTATAATGTTCTGGAGAAAAATATCTATATTTGGTTTTGTTTCAAAATCTGATGCCCCCCCCCCCCCCAATTCTAGTAAACTTTTTCTTAAAATCTGTTTTATGCATAATTTTGATATTTTACACATTGTGAAATGATACATTTCTAAAGCAGTAAACTTTTTTTAGTAAGCACTCACAAATATGTGGTATAGCACGATATTTGTGTAAAATTTATGTGAGAAATTTGAATCACGAAACTTAAAATTTTATTAAATTTAATTTTTAAATTACAATTATGTTTATGTGTTTCGTGCAAAATTTTAAAGTTACAAATGCCCTGGATTTTATGCAAGATGTACCTAAAAGCTAATATACTTACAAACGCAAATACAGCTGTTGATTATTAATGTAATTTCAATACATAAACAGTGTATACATAAGTATACAAATATCTCAGTGTTAAAATATGACTTCCATTGTTATAAATTTCCGTCCAGTCGTGGGTTTGAATTCTAAAGACTTGTCGTGTAGCGGGGATGATGCATATTAAATGTGTCGAGGTTCCAAGTCCTCCTGTTGGCCTGGTATGGAAGTTTGAAGAGGGTTGTACCAACTCAGGTGTAGTTTTCATCACTTGACCGAGACTCAAAATTACGAGGTCCATCAACAGTTGCCCTCGAGTTCCTTCTCTGTGCAATATTGATAAACAATCTATTGTTTTTAATTTTTTTTTTAGAAAGCCAGAGTTATTCAAATTTGGCATAAATCAAGCTCTTTTTTTCCTTTTCGAAGACATCCTAGTTACCTTAATTGTAATTCATGATTTTCTTCACAGAAGATTCCCGTTAATTAAAGTGAAACCGGAAAGTGAATTATTAACTTTCTGGTGGAAAGAGCAAACTGACTGTTGATAAAGGTCACGAAGTGCTGCGAAATATGCAGGTAACGTTGCTTAAAGCCATTTTCATGTGGACGAGGAATTTAGTTGTGTCCTAGTTATCAAACTGTTCGAGATGATGATGTAAAAAAAGTAGAACATAAGGGCGAGGGGTTACAGTGGAAGATTGCTGAAAAAAGTGCAACCAGTTCCTGAAAGATTTTATCAAAAGGCAATTCGGAACAATTATTTTAAAAAAAATATCTCACGCTGCGTGATCAAAAGAATCAATGGATACTTCTGTTTTAACTTTTATTTTCAGAATTTAAAGGATGAGTTATTTTTGAACTGAACTTTTGACATTGATTCTCGCGGTTGTCCATCAAAGAATATTTGATTGACACACGCGATAATATGCTCGCATCTCTGATCTAATCAGGAAGATAAACGCGGATGTTACTAAAGTATCCAATACTTTTTAAAGAAAAAATAGTTTAAAATATTGTTTTCTACTCTCATCCCTCTTTACTGTGTGATAACTTTTCAAATAAATAATTCTCATTTAGTTTTCTATTTATTTCATTTGAAACTATGTTATCCTGAGCTATGTACTAGGGCTATTTGGAATCGGGCCTTTGATACCGAACCATGATCAAAGATAGAAAATGACATCTGATATGGACTTAGTGGAGGTGAATCACTTTTTTCTCAAAATACAATCAACTAAATTTCCACTTTATGCTACTGGAGGATGTTGGAGGTTGAGTGAGTGAAAGTAGAGGTTTATGGGGCGCTCGAGTCAAATCTGGCTATATTGCGCCAAAAAAGTGTATTTGTGATCTAGATGTTTTTTTTTTTTATATATGGAGTGAATGTAAAGCTTATTGGCGCAAGAGCCAGATTTGACTATGCTGAGCCAAACAAGATTTGAACGTGGTCTAAACGTGAAGAAATTGAAGAAAAGATAAAAATTGGTTGACAAGTAGGAGGGTCGGAAATAGAGAGGGATCGGTAGGGTAACCCGGGGGCGTTTTTTGATATGGAAAAAAGGAACAAATAAGTTGACAAGAGGGGTTTTAGTTTGTTTAGTTTAGTTTAGTTTTTATTAACGTAGAACTAGAAGCAACATGAGGACTATTGGCGACGGACCTCGTAATTTTGAACCATGGTCAAGTGACGTGGACGACACCTGAGCTGGCACCCCCTCTCCTAACATCCACACCACGCCAACGGGAGGACTTTGGGCCCTGGCAGATTTAATGTGCATAAGCCCCGGCTACATGGCGAGTCTTGGGTGGCCAATAATTGAACCCGCCGGCCATGAATCCGAAAACCATGACCACTAGGCTACCGCGGACCTTGACAAGAAGGGTAGAAAATAGAGGATAATCAATATAGCATCCTGTGGGCAAGTCACTCGTGTCTAATAAAAACAATAAACCTCATGGAATAGAAAAAAGATCGCTAGAGTACTTTGGGGTCAATATTACAGTACTTACCTAAAGAAGGTAAGCTCCTGATGAAGATGACCAAGTTCAATTCAAATGAACAGTGACCTCGATTCCAAATGACAGTTTCCGATAGAACAAAGATAGAAGTGCGTGAGTGACAGAGCATATGGCGCAGGAGCCAAACATGGCTAAGCTATGCCAAAAAATTGCTTTAATTGTAATCTGAACAGAAGAAAAAAAAGGAAAATAATAATTCACTGCAAGAGTCGGAAATAGAGCAGGATCCGTAGGATATCTTGAAGGTGCATAACCTGTGTTAACAAGAATAAAGATACGAATTTAAAGCCTTCGGACAATGATTGATTGGTTGTTTATTTCTGTCACACTCAGATGACTACGGTGAAAGATCTCGCAATTTTGAACCATTGTTAAGTAACAAGGGCTTTTCTCGAATTGCACCCCACTTTCCTATTTTTCACGCCATCCATATGAGAGGACACCGAGAGCCTGCAGATTTAATGGGCACCATCTCCGCTACATGACGGATGTTTAGAGGATCAGGACTCCAAAACACGACCCGACTATAACAACGCCAGCCATGAGCTCGTTTAGAGGTCATGGTCGCAGACTAGCGGCCGGCAGTTTTCGTCGAGTGGGGGTTCGAGCCTTGATGCCACTAAAAAACCGCCGTGTTGCCGGGGCTGATGCACGTAAACTCTTTGCTGAGATTAATTGCTACCTTATTAACGTCGCACTAGGAGCTACACGATGGCTACAGGAGATGGACCTCAAATTTTGAGCTACGATCAAAGGACGAGGACATCATCTGTATTTGCTGAGAAAATATTTTATTGTCTACAATAGATTAACTTCAAATGTTGTCAGGTGAACAGACTTCTATTGTTCAACTATATGCTTAAAAAAAGTGGAAGTTCAATTTTGATATAAAAAGTAGTCTTCTGTGCCGTCGGATCTTATCAAAATCATCCTAATACTCCCATTGTCAAAGAAGTGTTTCCGCTCGAGATTACACACATCTGCCAGAGTGCACAGGGGGAAAATAAAGAAGAAAGTAATTTAAAACTTTTCTATACAAAAACTCTTGACTAGACTACTTGTATTTTCCACCTAATCTACAAGGGAAATCGAGTTTCTACCTCTTTCAACTATTTTAGACTATAGATCTTTATCAGTAATCAATGTCATTTAAGCTATGAGTACTAGAAACAGTATTTCATTGATAAAAAAAATGCAGTGTTTCATTGATAATGTAAAATATTATGGTCAAAATATTTATTCATAGATTTATTTGCCACGTTAAGTTTTTATATCTTGAGTTTTTGAATCTTGAATAAAATTTATAAAATTTTATTTATGAATCAAGTTTTTTTTAGAAAGAGGTTCACTTAACATTTAAAATTAAAACATAAATTTAAAAAGGAATTGTATTTTAATAACTTTTCAGGTTTAACCAGTAAAATAAAAACTATCAAGTGTAATTTCATGCATTAATATGGGTGGGCTAATCAGGTATTCGAAATGACTTTATGAAAATGCGTAGGAGATGTATTTCATTTATTACTTTTAGGCACCTGTATAACTGCTTGTGCATCTTAGAAAATAATATAGCTTTCCCCTTCATGCTTATTTATATAAGTTATTATTCACAAAATGAATTTTGTATAGCTTAACTCTATTCTTATATATGGATATTTCAATTCGTTGAATAACAAGTTTTATATTACAACTAATTTTTGCTGTTGAAATGTCAACAAAAGTAAATTATTACAATCATCGGATCGTAGACACATGATAAATTAATTTTAAATTTAACATACCCACGTTTTTTTTTATAAAATTCGCTCACGTATTTCTATTAAAACTTCGTATCAATTCTATAATTTTTAATTGTATATTCTTATAGTGAGTTTTGTAACGACTTTTATGGCTTTTAGTATGAACTCTTAAAATTTTCTGTATCTTCTTACTGTTTTCCGATTCAAAGATTTGTTTGACACAATAAGTATGTATAAGAAATTTTAATTATTTTATTAATGTCGCACTTTGAAGGTACAAGAGAGGTATTGACGACGAACCTCATAATTTTGAGCCTTGGTGATGGATGTGATGAGGATGACAACTGTATGAACTAGCACTTCCCTCTCCTAACTTCCACTCTACACCAAGTCGAAGGGAGGACTTGGAGCTTCGATAGATTTAATGTGCAGTAGCCCTACTACACGGCTAGTCTTCAGGGGGCATCAGGTAGGAAATAACGGTGGTCGCGAGTTTGCGACCATGACAAATCGGCTTCGGCGGCTATGTCATCATTTGAGATCATGACCACAAAATGACCCCCCCATTTAACTTGAATCCAAGTTAATTAAATAATTCAAGGCAACTAAAATGACGCATGTAAGCAGGTGTTTAATTAAAAAGACCAATATTCAAAAATCATATTTTTATTCTAATTTTTTTCAATAAATATTTTGATAAATGGGGGTCATCTGATAAAAGGCTTCAGATAAAGGGGTCATTTTGATAAAGGGCGACTCAACGAAAACCGCCAGTCACGAGTCCGAAACCATGACCACTAGGCTACCACGGCCCCATATTTTGATGAAGAAAAGCGTTTCAAAATAAAATAAAAAATTCTCAATAACTATTTTTTTTTATTTATTTATTAATGAATTTCACTAAACAACTCGGAAAGAAAGTATTTATGGAGAAAAATAATTTTGAAACAAAATTTACCCATTGACAAACTTAAAATGTCAATGGATTTAAAAAAAGCTCCTTAAAAAATCAGTGAGAAGTGTGTCGGATGTCGAAAATATACCATTATTAATAAAAAAAATAGATTTTCACTTGTTAAAATTCAAGTTCAACTTTTAGCGTTTTTGATTGCACGTAATTTTATCTCATAAAAAAATTAATTTCATTTTCTAAGTAAACAGAAAAAACACCATAAAGATTCGAAAACAATGACATTGCTATATGAAATGAAAATTTCTTACTATATTATTTTGTATTACATTAATCCTTTCTACGGAGCTTCGCTCATCTTTAAAGGCCATCTGTAAAATGTAATTAAATTTGACTTTTTCCATCCTTCGATTGTCTTTTAGGGTTTTGCATTTGACACAGATTATCTATAACGTGTGTGATTTTATAAACTTCCTCTTCCTCTCTAATAATTCGATTTACTGTTCTGTATAGATATAATATCATGCAATTTCGGTGATTTTTAAAACTGTTTTCTATAGATTTATAAACCCCATATAGCCCCATAAATAAGTAAATCTGATGATTAGGGTACATCCCTTAAAATTTAGAATGATTCGAATTACTGTACTTGAAAATTGGTATTTTGCATTTTATTCAATCATATCTAAACATTTTGGTTTTGAATAATAAAAACTTTGATTTTAATTCGTATAGCTAATAAATTAAAAGTTTTATTTCAACCATGACTTATTTGTATTAGCGTCACACTAGAAACAAAACGAAGGGAACCGAAGGATCTCGTAATTCTGAATTTTGATCAAGTGACGAGGATGATATCTGAATTGGCAAATAACTCTCAACATCACGTTTACAGTGGCTCAAACAATTGAGGATACACCTTACTTTCACTTGATAAATCCAACTTTTAATGAAAATAATACATTAACTAGAATAGAAGACGTATTTTTACTTTTACACGTATTAAAAGGGTTAATTTACAGTAAAAACGAATTTACAGTAATAACGAAAATCAACAAAAAAATATCTAAAATTAAAAATTTCACAAATATTTGAAGTAAACATAGGCAGATCTTTACCTCAAAAAATTAAGGATACACCAATGAAATTTTTTCGATATATTACATGCATAGACAGTATCAGTATTTTGTTGCATGTCCTTTGGCTTTTATAATGTCCTCCAAACATCTTGGTACCGATTCGACCAATTTTTTAGTGGTATCTGGAGATATTTTATCCCATTCTTCTTGCAACACTTGCTTTTAATGGGCTTTGTTTCTAATCTGGTGTTTTTGGACCGCTGTTTCCAGTGTGGCCTACAAATTTTCTATGACATTGATGTCAGGGGACTGTGGCGGTGTGTGCAATTGCTGTTTACAATGAAAAAGACACCACATTTTGACATTACGTGCCGTGTGTTTGGGGTCGTTGTCGTGCTGAAATATAAAATTTCCATCTAAACCCAATTTTTGTGCACTTTCTTTAAGATTGTCGCGGAGTATGTTTATATAAAGCTTATGATCCATTATACCATCTATAAAAACTAAATTTCCTACCCCATTTGCAGCCATACAACCCCAAACCATGACGGAGCCACCACCATGTTTAACTGTAGGACGTAAATTTTTTGGATCCAAAGTGGTGTTCGGCTTTCTCCAAACGGTGTGATGACCATCGCTTCCAAAAATGTTGAATTTACTTTCATCACTAAATATAACTTTCTTCCAAAAGTTTTCTGTCTTCAACTGATGAGTTTTTGCAAACTCCAAACGCTTTTTCTGATTTTGTAAGCTTATGAAAGGTTTCTTTCTAGCTACTCGACTGCTATATCCAGTATGTCTAATCACATTTCTCACAGTTTCAGCACTTACACTTCTGCAGATTATTCGAGAAGTTTCTGCAGCTAGTTTGACTGCACTCAGTTTAGGATTAATCTTGATATCTTTTAAAATTTTCCTTTTAGCTACATCACTCAGAATACTTTTCCTTCCTCTTCCACTCTTATTTTGAATTAATCCATCGCGTTTAAATTTCCCAATAATTTTCTGGACACATGAGTGACTTCTACCGACAATTTCAGCTATTTCACGATAAGATTTTCCCTTCTTAAATAACCTTAATATAAATTTTCTTACATCAATACTAGTCTCTTTCCGAGGAGCCATTTTCCATTTAAAAAATTACAGCTTAATATTCTCATAACCAACTTCAAAAGACAGAAATAACAGTTGAAAAAGTTTAGGATAAAATTTCCCAAACTTAGATTATTAGTAGCAAGCAAAAAGAAATCAAGTGGTAGTTAAACAAAAATTTCATTTGTGTATCCTCAATTTTTTGAGGAAAAAATCTGCTTATGTTTATTTGAAATGCCTCTAAAAAGTTTTATTTTAGAATTTTGTCGTTGATTTTTCTTTATTTTTACTGTTAATTAAACCTTTTGTTATGTCTAAGAATAAAAATTCGTTTGCAATTCTGGTTAAGGTGTTATTTTGATTGAAAGTTGGATTTATCAAGTAAAAGTAAGGTGTATCCTCAATTGTTTGTGCCACTGTACGTGGGGACTTTCAGCCGAACAAATAAAATGTGCATCAGTCTCACTATATGACGATTTTTGAAAGTAGCACCCCCGATTGATTTATCAAATTACAATTGCCGCGTTTAGAAGCAACACGAGGGGTAATTGCGAAGTACTTCGTAGTTTTGGACCTCGGTCAAGTGACGAGGACGTTACCTAAGTTGACATCTCTATAAACTTCCACATTATTTTAACGGGGGAGGGGCACTTAACCTTGACAAATTTCACATGCCTCATTCCCGTCAAGCAACGAGCCCTTGATCGGAATCAGGTATCGAACCCTACGACTGAACAGAAATAGCACCAATCATAAGCTCGTCATCGTGACCCCTCCGCTACTGCGTCCACTTCTACTTGCTATCAAAACAGCTATGAGTTCGTTACCCTACCAACCAAGCTACCACGGCCTATAACAACCATGAATTTGAATTGATAATGAGATTATATAAATACAGACGAAAATTTTGATTGAGTTTCCCTTACATTTATTAAAGGACTTTTACATACCCTCTCATAAAGCTCTAAAATAATTAATATGATTCAATGAATACATTTTACAAAAAAAAATTCTGTTATAATGAACAAATTAAACCGCTTACCCATAGAATCAGGAACTGGTTTCAAATCCTTCATGATGCTAGTGTCTGAGCACCAGCTTCAGGCTCTGGAAAAAAAAAATCATCAGTGAGACCACCATTAAAGAAAGCAGGTGACAAAGACACATGCTTTCTATGAGTATAAAAATTCAAGATTGGAAATATAGGGTTTAGTTTCATATAATTAGGTCGATATGAATAATTAAGGGCGTGCCATCAACGAGTAAACGCACCGAGTTCGAAGAACTTTCAGACCATCAGAAGGAAGCCTAAAGCTTTTCGTGTATTTGAGATGACGTTTTTGTTTCCTTTTCTTATTGTACTACTTATTCTAATCTTTAATGGAATATAAAGTCTGCTTTCAATAAATGGTTTCATCGGATGTTTAACAAGTTCAAAAGATAGAAATTGTAATATTGAAACCTAGTTAATGCTGATACGTCCTACTTTGAAAGAAAATCATTCGAAGGTTTGATTTTGTTCTAATTATGTGCTTATCATGTTTCATTCAACTATCTTCAGTGAAGATAATTACATGGATGGTGTCTGACGTCCATTCAAATTATAAGTGTTATGTGCGATTTATATATATTAAGTGGAGGTCAATTCCTTAGGATAGTTTTAATTTTCGCTCTCCTAACATAAAATAATCAGAATTATTTAATTTCTTAGACATTCACTTTATACTCAGTTTTTGGAAAGAAAAACGGAATTAAAAATTACTCCTACTAATACTAGTACAACAGTATTTTTCATATTAAATCCTCCTCTCAAAAATAATTACATCAATTTGCTCTAATGAACTAATCATTCGCAGAATTATGTGGGTCTCCGATTCGAATTCAAATTTCTTGTGTTTACAGGAGTTAATATAAATGTTTCAAGCTTTGAGAACTTAGTTAAAATAAATTGGAATTATGTCTTACTTTCAGTCTGCTAATAATATTTTTTAAAAACCATCAGTTTAATTTTTAGGGCAAATGGAAAGTTTTAAGTCAAAAACTTTGTATAAAACGTTTGAATTTATAAAGAGACGTTCACAGCGACTCGTTGGGAAAAATAAAAGGCAGTTGAGTTTTTGTGAAGTCATTTGGTATAGTTTTTATTAATATTGGGGGGAAAAGAAGTATCGATGCTTGTTTTCAAATTTATGCATCTCATCAAGACATTGTCTTTGTGAGTCTTAGATTCTACATTCCATTACTTTAAAAGAAGCTATTTCGTGGAATCTAAATTTGAATCCACCCATTACTAGTCTCGATTTTTTTTCTATCCTACAACAGGCTCTTTAAAGATTTCAGGACTGGAATGTATTTTAGTTCAATGCGTGTGTACGAGTATAATAGGTGGAATGGTTTCAAATCCCAATGATGCAAGGCCGTTCGTTTTGCACATACCGTTATGTCATGGAATTTTAAAATATAATGAATAAAATTCTTGGGATACCCTCTACCAGAAATTTTGGATTCTCAACATCCCGATAATCTCTGGTTTAGTTTGAGTTAAAGTTGTTTTAACACTACAAACAATTATAGATGTCCAATCTAAGAATTTTTTTCTACGGTCAAGTAACGAGGACGATATTGGGGCCGGTACTTCAATATCTTATTTTATACACCATGTCATATGAAAAGCTTAAGGTTAATTTAAATTTAAGGAGAAATATCTTTTACTATGACGCATGACAGCTTTCAAGGCTTCAGGACGTTGCACCCGTAGTAAAGATCAAGAACTCGGGATACATAGTTTTAAGTTTAGTTAAATAAATTAAAAAGGGGCTTTTGGGGAATATCTGCCTTTCTTTGCCTCGAGGCACTCTTTAAATAATATTGATTCCCATTTATCGATGTGGTCTCGAATGGTTTTTAAAATTCATGGAATTTTAATACTTCAAGAACAAATAAATAAAAGTTACTTAGAATGTTCTTATATTAATACTTGAAAAAAATTTCATTTAACGTTTGCAAATTCAAAAATGTTTGTTCAGTACTGGGATGAAATGTCTAATCAATTTTCGAATCAAATTTATACATGCTAGCACTAATTAGATTCAACATAAAAATACAGATTTATATCAAAATTATATTTAACTTAAATACAAACATACAATAAAAATGAACTGATTATTCATTAACTTTAAAGAGTATACTTTGTTTTGCAACTCCCCCTTTTCAGGTATGTCTAGGAAACTGTCAGAACTTTTCGTAACAGATTTTGCTATGCAAAGAGAAACGCATCTATGAAATAATTGTCTTTTTTATTTAAAATATCAAACTACATTATTTAGACTGCATAAAAAGTAATTATTTCAATGTACAAATATTTGTAATAATTTTCTTACACAAATTGTCAATTCAAAAATATCTAACATTACACATAAACAGATAAAGTATTTAAAAACTTTTAAAAATCACTTCTGTTTACTTAAATCTCTTCTTACATAAATTAAATCACTTGTTTACTATGGTAAAGTCAAAACTCCTTGAAACATGGCTATCGAAAAGTTTAACCAATTTCGATATTTACTTTCTCCACAAGCTCTTCTGTTTTTTTTTTTTTTTTTTTTTTTTTTTAAAAAATTTAAAAAAAAAAA
>BMAW01083363.1:2131657-2156203 GCA_019974015.1 Nephila pilipes
TATATATATATATATATATATATATATATATATATATATATATCGATAGTTATGCTCTTTCAATTAGCTTATATGAGTTTTATATTTACGAAAGAAAAGTAACAATTTACAGTTTGATTATTTTGATAAAAAAAGAGGACAAGGTTTATAACATGAGTCAAATAAACTCAATACTCATTTTTAAGCTATTTATTAGAATTAGAATTAACAAATATTTCAATTACCGTTTTGTCATACGTAAAAATTAAATGCTGTGTTATCTTCAATATTTACAAAAATTAAATCAAAAATATTGTTCAAAATGGATTCATAGTGTTTTGTTTAATGCTCCTTATTAAAAAACATACTTGGAAAAAAATATACTGAGTACAAGAATATATAGAGAATAAGAATAAAGTAATATAAGCATTGTAAATAAATAGTACTTACTAATTCTCTTTCACAGAAAATAAGTAAATAAAACGGATCTTGAAAAGAAAGTTTCCTTACCTTCGAATTTTTTCACTGAGTTTGGATGGCAGTCATTTAACTTCAATTTAAATCTGAAGCGTTTAAAACATGTAAAAGATCAAATGATTCTAATTATCTTTTGGTTACAAACCAAGGAACATGTGAGACCTCCGAAATGATACCAAAAGAGCAGACGATTTTTAAAATTTCTCCTGTCGATGTGGAAAGGGATTCTGCAGCGGAGAAAACGTACCTGTAGATTCCGGACTGAATCCCCTGCTCTCATTGGTCGAAAGAGCTTATTAGTCAGGGAACCTGTCCTTCACTAAGTGCGAAGTGAGAGGGAAGAGGGGAAGGCTGAGTTTGTGTTTACTCCAAAGGAATGCATAGCGAAAACCGGTTTTTGGTTCCTGTTTCTAGAGAGCAAAACTTTTTCACTGTCTTTTCACCTTGCCGCCGAATGCCTACCTGTTGAATGGAGGGTTACCAGATATATCTCATGATTGCTCTAATTTGGCATTCTCTGAAATTAAACGGACAAAATTTAATAGAGAGGAAATATAATTAATTTATCAAATTAACCCGATCATAAGCGGTGATTGATCTGGTTTTGCAAACCTGATTTTGAAAATGGTTTATTTTACGCATATATAATATAAATTTGTTTTTATTTGCTGATAGTGTAATAGTAAAACACATATGTCACAATAAAAAATAAAGTAAGACTTCAAGAAAAATGAGCTGTTGAATATATTAAGAAAATGTTTCTTTTTTTTTTCACTGGGTGTGTCATATTCATTATCAATTATGGTATTATAATGGTATTAAAGTGATAATACATATAATATTAGTATTAGAGTAGTAAAAAGATTTTTTTTTTTTATATTTGAGGGGGAATTTGATTGTAAAAAAAAAAAACTATGCAATTAATTAACACTACAACTATAATTGACAAATGTTTATGTAGTTAACGAATACACAAATATATTGGAGATTTGTTCTGTCAATACTATGCAGTTTTTAGATTCAATTGGACTATCAGTTGCTGATGGTATGAAAATTTACACATCTGATCACATCTTACACTAATCTTTTCTGCTGTGAAAAAAAAAGCTATTACGTTTTTGGGTTTTTTTAGGGGCATCTAATGCATAATTGTATAGTAGTACAGTATTACTTCCCTAAAGGGAAGCTCACCACACCAGAAATTTTGTCCCTTAAACAAAGGTGTTCCTTAATAAGAGGTAAAAAATAAACTATTTACAAAGGGACCAGTAGAACTGTGCCTTAAACAGAGATGTCGTTTACAAGAGGTATTATTGTATTTTATTACATATACAATAAAGAGTACTGTATGTCTCCAATCTGTTGAGAGTGCATTCATTGTTTTTAAACGCATATTCATAATTTCGATTTTTTTTTTATCTGATTTTAAGAGAATCTTCAATAAATATCTTCATCTTTCTTCTGAGTATTAATGCGTCAATAATTTGATATTTTTAGCTAAAATTGAATGTCACATGAATTTGTATACCTCTAATAGATTTGTACAGTTTACCTGAAGGATTACAGTTGCCTAGTATATAAGGTTACTAGTTTTAGGAGATCAGTAATGTTCATATCTAATCATTGGCTCCTATTCTGACTCCAACAAATGTCAAACATGAAGAATAATACGAGATTTGACAATTTAAATGGAATTGAAGTTGAAAGAAACAACATCAGGGCTATTGGCGGCGGATCTTGTAATTTTGAAGGACGACACCTGTGAGCTGTCACCTCTCTCTTCAAACTTCAACACCACGCTAACGAGATGATTTGGAACCTCAGACAGATTTAACTTACATTAGCCTCACCTCATGACGTCTTTAGTGGCATCAGGACTCGAATTCACGACACGAAAGAAACAATGCCGGCCATAAACTCTTGATATCCCCTCATATATCGTGGCCGCAGCCGTACTATTAAAGAATATAGAAATATTAATTAATATAAATTCCTATTTGTAAAATCGAAATACATGCAAAAACTTTCTGATATGCTGAAAAATATACAGATGACTCCACTAAATAATTTGAATTAAATACCCAAGACAATAATGTGATGGGGAGATTGAATATTTACAAACTTCTAAAATTCCGAAATATTATATGCCTAAAATTTTTTTGGTTGTTTTTTTCTTCAATAGAATTTGAATCTATATTAACTTGATTTAACAACCTTTTTTTAGAAAAGGTGCTGAAAAAGTTCAAAGAAAACTTCTTGAAATCTTATTAAATGTAAAAAAAAAATATTGAAATGATTTTTGTGATTCTTAAATATTTTTTGGAAATTATATCGCAATACAATAACACTTGATTTCTGTTCATATTTCTTGATCATTTGTGAAGTTTTTTCTTAATTATGAAATAAAATGAAAGCTTACTTTCAGAGAAAGATTTCGAACAATGCTGTAATTGTGGGATACAAAAGCAGAAAAGAAAGTATATCCTCTCTCTCTTTCTCGCGCATACACACACACATACTCACAGAGAGAAAGAAAGAGAGAGAGAGAGAGAGAGAGAGATTAAACCATTTCCCCCTTTCATTCACTAATATACCTTCATCTTTATGTGAACTAAACATTTTTGTTCGTCTATTTTTTAAAAACTTAAAAGCAAGAATCTTTTCTGTTTAATAAAGTTCTCCTTCCTTTCATATTTCAGGGTTTTCTGGCATTTTTATTCTTATTGAATATTCACTTGAGATATTTTATAGGTTTTAAAACTTGAGTAATATGAATAAAGATAAATTCATTTAAATTTAGAAAGGGAATAAAAATTAATGGAAATCAGAAGAAAAAATAAAATAAATTTCAGAAATGGAAATCAAATTTAATGGGGATTTGCCGATTAACATCAACGTGCCTAGAGGTACGTGGGAGCACATTTGGGTATCATACCGCAAACAACCTTCAAAAAACCAATCATTTGAACTAATCCATCTTTTACATGATAAACAAAGACCCCATTTAGTAACGAATGCAATTCATCCATGTAATATTTCGTCTTTATACATTTGAAATTCTGAGATTAAACATTCTTTAAAACTAATTATGAGAACAATTAATTCGTATTTAAAGCGTGAAATATCACACATTAATATTCATCCTTCATTACTCCATAATAGTATTTGCGTTATAATTTTGAAAAATGCTAGTGATTTGCTTTTCACTTATTTTTCCACGCTCTCATAATCAGCGTGCCAAACGCCCTTTGGCGAAAACTTTCACTACTCTTGGCGACTGTTCCGTCCACTGCAGTTCGAATAACCCTCAGTTTCTCCGCTTAGAGTGAACCCAATGTTTGTTGCTGTTTCGTCGGGACAGTTCAACATTAATCCGTGAGATGTGCCAACAGTCATTGATAAATATCGAAAGCGAGTGATTCCTGACTAATTTTTAGTGCCAATTTTTTTTCGCGTTGCGTGCAGGAAACATTGAATATTAATCGCCAATTATGAAATGCAAATCTATAGATCTGTTGGAGGATTTAAAATTTAGTTCCTGACGTTGGTTTCGGAGTCTTTCAATTGCTTTTTTTAAGCACTTCGCTCTTCTGGGCAGTGTTGTCCGGCAGCAGGAAAGCAATTTTGGTGGCAAGAATTTTTAAACTTTGAAGTGTCTTGGTAAGTTTGTGTTTTTAAAAAATTTTGATTATATATTTCAAAGAACGAGTTGTAAAATTTTTATTTAAAAGTTAAAATAACTTTTCTAGGTATCTAAATTAAGTTAATATGCATAAGAATGTACTTAATGTTTTGAATGGTACAACTATTTAAAACATTAAATGATTCCAAATGTTCAATTTTCCAACGAGTTCCAAATTTCTACAATTTTATTTAATATCTTTCATAAAATGGAAAGACCGTATTAAAATATGTAAGATCCATGTTTAATCATTTAACATTTTTTCTTATTCAAATGAATTAAAAGCTTTGATTGCAAAAATAATAAATTGTACAAATAATTCGTGATATACTCGTACATTTAGAGCTATTGTATTAACTATTCTTCAATATAATTTTCCCTTTTTTTTTTTTAATCTGAATACGTTTACGTGATATTAAATTGAAAATAATGTAACAGTATTTATTGGATATCACCTTTCAGTTTTGAAAATTTGACCACATGTTATGAATCTAGACGCTTAATTTTTGTCAAATTCAATGCTATATTTATTTTTAAATTCTAAGCTTTTCTACAGAACTCAAGAAAAAACATACTGGATAAAAAAAAATGTCCTCTTAAATGCTAAAATACAGAATGAAAGTATCAAGTAGATTAAAAAATGAAAATTTAGACGTTTAAAATTAAGAATTTTTTAAATTTATCTGCAATACTCATGACAATCAGAAAGGTTTTATAACAACTATAGCTTTGAAGTATACATATTTATAATACTCTTTGATGTTTATAATAGCTTGCACATAAATTATCTTTCTGCATTGTTCTTTTTCCGGTAACCAGCTGTATATTAAAAAAATTAAATCTCGCAGAAATTATTTTCATTAAGTTATAAAACAAATTTTAAAATGTGTCTAGATTTGTAATGTCCTTGCACTTACGAATTTGATATAATTATATAAGAATACTACATATAATATTCTAAAAACTGCTCATTTCCGACCTCCCGAGACCTTTATGTAAACAAACTTAATGCCAGAAAGAGTGTTTCAGGAAAAAAGAAGACTTTAAAGCTGATTCACCTTAACACCTGGCTTTATCAGAAGCACAACTTTTTTAAAAGGAGCAACAGGTGTACGTAGACTTATTTGTACTCCTGTATTAAGCGAAAACTTGATTAGCATGTTTTCGAATTGATAGTGATTAGAGGAAGTAGTGCTTTGTAAATTCATTTAATTCATTCGTTGTATTTTGTTCATTCAGTTACGGCAAATTATAGAAACGATTACAATTATACAATTTGCAATTACCCAACCCATTTTACGATGACATTTAATTCTGAAGAAATGGAATTTTTTTCACTTAAAACTATCTTTAAAGTGGAAATATCTTGCAATTCGATTAAATTTTTAAGTGAATATCTTTTTAGATTAAGTATCAAACATAATATTGAGAGGTAAAGAGTTCGAAAAACTCTAACTTTGAAGAATGTTATCAAATTATAGAATAAATTAATTTATCCTTTTTTTATATATATATAACTGCTTGAAAACGCAAAATAATTGTATTATAAAAGTAAAACAAACAAATTTTTGAAATGGCAACAAACAATTCTCGAATTCTCAAATAGCTTTTTTTAAAGAATAGATTTGGATTTTGCCCATGAAGCTGGAATGTAATTTCACTTTTATATATATATATATATAATATATATATATATATATATATATATATATTATATATATATATATATATATATATCAAGTGCTTCATCTGAAAATGAGGATATTGACAGTAAAATCATATTTTTATTTTTTGTATACTTTATCTTACAATGGTTCAAAATTTTGTTTGGTTAAAATTTACATAGAGGTGAATTTAGGTTTGCTATTTAAAACCACTTGCTTGTTTTCTAAAGAACTTTATTTTATATATTATCTGATGTAAGTTTGGACAGTAAAATTATAGTTTTGACTTTCCAAAAGCAGAAAATAATGTTACGATTTCTGCAAAGAGAGAAAAATGCTGGCTCTTTTTCTTTTTGTTTCGAATATGAAAGTTGAGAAGAAAATAACAAGTTATACTTTCTTATTGAAGAAGATTGCTATGTATTTATACTTTTATTTAAATAATTATTGTGGATTTCTTAAGGCTGTCTTCTCTATCGTTAAAGAATGGAGCCTAACCCGTATCATTTTTCTGGATAAAAGCCACAACAGTAAAATCGTGTCTTAGCCTTCCCGGTATGGAGAGAGCATAACATTTTATTTCTCTATTCATTTCAGAATAAATCAATTCAGTTTGTCTAAAGTAAAATACCTTCCAGATGTATTATATTATAATGTAATCCCAAACGGGTTTCTAATTTACATGTTTAAGCAAAAAATTAAACTCTTAATATTTAAAAAAAATTTTAAGCTTTTTAAGTATACCGTATGATGAATGGATGATTTGCTTTCTCGCGAATTGTTACGAATATTGGGACTTTTTTAAAATCCGAATTTTTTTTTTTTTAAAAGAATAACTTTCAAGTATATGTCACGCTGTTTAATTTTGATCCGAGACAAATTTAAGAGATTACAAAATAAATATTCAAACTTCCATAAACATTTCGCTCTTTTTAAAGGTTAAGTTTCCTTTTATGTCTTTAAGTAATGTGGAATTTACATTTTTCTACTTTCAAATTACCATGACATGTTTCATTTTTTTTTTTTTTTTTTTTTTTTTTTGGGGGGGGGGGTTAGAATGTATCTCGGCAGTGTGTCAATAGGATTTAAAATAACTTTTTTAAATATATAACCAAGAAAAAACACGTTTAATTCTTTTTCAAATTTCGTAAAGTGGAATGTGAAACTTAGTGTTCTGCATAATCCAACGTTTCAAATGCTGGCCTGAGGTCCTCGCCGAGTCCTGTCAACGCACTGAAAAAGCAAAACAAACAAACCCTCATCAATCTGGCCTCTTTCTTCGGCGATCATCCAGTATATGCTAATCATCGCCGTAGCTGACCTAGAAGCGATCAACCCACATGCAGACACACGCCTACAGAAAGCATGGACATCCCAACCTCAACAATGATGAGGGGCGAATATGTAACTATCAGACATGCCTCGATTCCGACGCATTCTGTTCCTTCTTTTTTTTGACAATTTAGAAGTTTCCTTAGAAATTATGATACTGCTGTTAATGTATTCCAGGTTTTGGGAAAGGTTAGACATAAATTGACTTTAAGGTGGCTGCGGAGTGGTCCAGAAGAAAATAGTGTACAAACGTCATCACTGCAATCTCGGGAGAAAGGATCAACTCAATATCGCGCTTCTTTATACGACTGTTTTTTATAGACTGTGGGAAAAAATAACGAATTGTAGGAATATTTATAGGATTTATTTTTTTTGAAGAATTGTAGTCATTGAAACTTGTCATTATAAACTAAGTTGTTTTCTTGGTTCATTCTCGATTGTGGTTATTTGTCTCATTATTGAGATTGATGGGAACAGCATTTTTTACCCTTGTTGAGAAAAATCTGTCATATTTGATTAAAATTAAGTTGATGAGTGAAATTTCATAACGCACAAACGAACTGAATTTTTGTCGTCAATTTTAGTCCTAAAAAAATTCATCCTGTATAGAAATTGAGAGTCGATTTCAAATTTTCTACCCAAATTCGGGCTGAGCTAGTCGAAAATTTCGTTTGAAAGCCTAGAGTAATGGACCCTTATCTTGGACTGAAATCGCCACTATTTATTATCGTAATACACTCACAGTCCATAGTATCGTTTTGTATGGGAGATATTTCAAGAAACCAATATTTTCCTTTGTGTTCAACTCGCACGGCAATTTTCCTTGAGACTATCTCAAGAAAAATCTAACAATTTGTTTTGAAAGAAGTGTTTTCGCCTAAGGGGTGTAGAGATCCTTTTTTTATAGTGGATGGCCACATTCATATTTATATAAGATCCCCATTAGTTCTCAACCTATACAGAGATGAAACTGAGCAATATAAATATATTTAAAATTGTATATTCTATGAAAAATCATTTAAAATTACTGATTCCCAAAGTTATGTGTTTCAATTTGGAAGAAAAGAAAACCAATCGTGAAATTGATATGTATTCGAACTATAAATGTCTTGTACTTGAATAATTGTTCAAGAGCTGAAACTGCATCAAAATATAAAATTTTGGTTGCAAATATCTATAAATTTTGTAAAAATATTGAGTTGGAGCTCTTAATAACAAGGAAGATATGCTTTTTCATCGATGTCTTAAAGGCTTTCAAAGTCCTCATTACCTTTTATGGTGTGAGGAAATCACTAGTATGTGGCAGATGTGAGGCCCAAATAGTAGGTCATCATACGGATGTTATCATAACTTTTTATCTATTAGTAATTTGAAAAATCCATTGCCGATAGCTAATGTGAAAATTTTAGTATGGTATCAATTGGAAACATATCCTGAACGCGACTTTGAAGGTTCAATGTTTATTTAAATACATATCGGCGTATTTTGATTTTTAAAATTAATGTATAAATTAGAGAAGTTTATTGAACATTAAAGAACCTGCTTGGAAATAATTTTATCTATATGACGATAATTTTGCATCAGGACTTTGAGTATTGGGCTGAAGTATAAGTGGATCTTGGAGGCACCAGTCAGGATTGGAGGAAGGAGGTATAATTCATTAGGTCTTATAAAGGATACCGAAGTAACACGCATGGTTTGTAATTCGAAAACCATTTCACAAAAGGATATCTAGTGGTGAATAAAGTTTACTGTAGCAATTCTGACAGCGCTCGAAAAGCTTCCCGTAATGTTATTTATAAAATTTCAAAAATAGAGACCCGTAGTCTTGGCAGGGGTTGATGTATGTTAAAATCTGTCAAATCCAAAGTCCCATATTGGCATTATTGGAAGTTTGGGGGCAGGGGTTCCAAAACTCAGTTGTCTTCGACATGATCACGTGACTCAAGAGTACAAGTTAGTCACCTATAGCCCTCCTGATCAATTTAATTGCGTCGTTCATAAACTACCCAATAATTAAAGATAGAATGTTCGATGAGATGGTGAAGTCCGTCTTAAAATAATATAATAAAAATTCATAAATAATTTAAATTATAGTTTACAATTTCAATGTTAACTTTTATGTTCTACGTGCATAATAAATTTATTGTCAACTAATTATGGAACCCAATTTTGACAAATTACGTTTTGCCAGAGTGTGCCGTAATTTCAATAATTATATATAAAGAATGCTATTATACCATCCACGTCAAGTTTTGCATTTCTAATTTATGCATTGTGCCAGCTAAAGGAGATTTTTAAATGCACAAAAGGTAAAATGAAATGTAAATACTCAACAACAACTATCCAGGGTATTGAAATGCAAAGCGAAACACTATCACTATGTAAAATTGAAGAAAAGCATAATAATGGGGTTATATATGTAGATAATGGTATAACATGGAATGCATCGTAATTAGCCTTCTGGGGTTGCCCTTAGGAAGGTGATATCATTGACTACAGGCATTGATCTTTTTCTTTGGGGTTTATTAGTAAAAATATGGCGAACGTGTCATGCAGGATACCCTAGCGATACTTCTCCATTTTCGACCCTTTCAATCAATTTTACCTTTCCCTCAATTTTTTTCAAACATCATAGCACAGTTACACCTTGTGCGAACTCAGTCTTAGCTCTTGCGTCATTATACTCAATTGTCACTCTCACTTGCATCGCCGATTTCTTGGAAATGATACATCATTCACATTCATGAACGTTATGAAACTAAGATCACCTTTTTTTTCATTAATGTAGCATTCCATTAAAGGTTTTAATTTCAACTAAATTTACATAGTTATTGCTTACTTTTTTCAAGACTCAAATCTGCTATCAAGCGTGATTACAGATTGCTTCCTAGTTCCGTTCTTACAAAAAACGGTCTTCAGTGGATGATAATCATTGTGAGAAAATATTTACTTGGTAAATAGCCAGAGCAACTATTCTTATAGTGTAATACAGAACTTCGCTACTTGGGTAATAATGGAATAAGACTTGGTCTCTTTTAAGCGTTAAATTTAAATATTTCACCAGTGTGTTGTATACGTTCGCGATAAAATCCCTCGATTAACATCTCTTCCGAGTCTATTTAACCCAGGAAATTGAGGGGCTCCTTTGAAAAGTATTACTTTCAATTCTTCCCAGACTGGTTGAATAAATGGACAAACTCAAAAAAAGCTATAATCACATTTTTACCCGCACGAGGTCTTGTCGCCTAAGATATACAGAATGGCTAGAAAGATCGGTGCTAGAAGTGCAGCAAAAAACGCCGTGGAATATTATTGCGGTCATCGATGCAAAAGCAACTGACCTGCGTACGGTTAGTCACTTCGTTAGATTATGTTTTTGTTCCACTCTCCGTCATACAATGAATTAACAAAAAAACTGATTATACGAACTTGAATCCATTATTTACACAAAAAAAGGAAACTGTTTAGGATTTTAGTGAAGACGGCGGTATTAGATTCGAAGCGCTTCATCCAGTTGACACGATAATTCACGTGCAAGTTTTTAAGACAAGTGTTTAGTTTCAGCACTTGTCTGAAGAGACAATCCTTTTTTTTTATTTTGCTTATTGTAATCACGAAATGTAAATAGATTTTGAAATTAAGAATTAGAGAAAAATGGAATTCGTGTCAGAAGACTTATTGGACCCAGTTTTTTTTCAGAGCTAGCTAGCTGACAATGAAGTTACAGAAGCACAGTTTTACAAATTATGAAGTCTATTGTGTTTTGCTCATAAGAATAATGACTAATATTTACAATAAATTTATATGCCACATCTTACCAGAATGGAACTTAAATTTCCATTTCATGATGTTTACGGTTAAACTTAGTGAATTGTTTCCCCCATTCATATGAGTAACATTTGGATTTTTGTAAAGAATTATTTAAAACCAATTGCTATACAGTTCTTTTTCTAAAATAAGAAAAAAATAATAGCTCGAATTTATATATATCACATATTTTTTGGAAATTATTCAAAATAACTAAATGGCTTGAATGTTTCTCAACTGCAACTGATTTTGTGAAGTTACAAAAAAAAGTTTTGGACAGAGCCACAAATTGATTACGAATAAATTTGGCATATCAAATTTTTTATTTATGAAAACCTTGATATGTGTAATTAATGATTACGACTTTATTATTCGGAATAAGAGCTGCTACTAATTAAATCAGCTCATGGTTTTCAAAAATATTTTCATTTGGCGTGGGTAACAGTATACATATCAACTATAATACAAAACTGTGCAAATGATACTCCATAATAGTTATGTGAAGTTATGAAACAGATCTAAAATAATTCCAAAAATATTTGAAAGTTTTGAGATTTGTAAATTCTGAATACATTTTAATCAATAGCAATTAACATTGCAATTGAGTATTATTAGAGAAGACTTTGTAAAGTTGTGTAGAGAGAGAACTAAAAATGAAAATAAACTAGTCTAAATTTTTTATAAAATTATACATTGCATTTATATTAGCTATTCAAACATTATTTATAGAATATATTCGATTATGAGTAAAATATTTTAAAACCTATAAAACTACTTTTTTGCTTATATTTATAAAAACAATATTTTTTTATAAGTATGAAAACTAAATACAATCAAATTTGATTAATACATCAAACTGCTGACAACTTTAACATAAACTATCTCGAATACAATGCTTTCGACTGCATTTTAATTTTTTTTATTAATAGACAGGAATAAGTGGGATTGTAAGGAATTCCTTTGACTGGGTTAAACAAAAGGATCCATAAGAATTGTGTGATACGATTGTATAGTAGATGTGAGCTAGTCAAGGACAATTGGCAGTTTTATGAGATGTCGTGTGTGACATGGAAATGTATAGCCTTTATTGCACGTGAGAATAGGCTGGTTTGGAGAAGACTTATTATTCGTGAATAAAATTTAACTGAGTAACCGGGCGTTGTTTATAGTGCTTTTATAAAATTTTCATTAATAAATTCACTTTGTTTTGAAATTTTAAGCAGTTGAGAAACTGCAGAATTTCTCAAATAATTTAAAATTGCATAATGTTTAGCCTTGAGTCTAGTCGATATTATTCATTTGTTCGTGTTTTGATCTTTGTGTGAGGTTTGTAAAATTTTGAAATATTACAGTAAAATAGGTATTGCTTTTTTGACTATATGTATCTTTATTGCGAAAATCAATGGGGTTTGATTCCACCAGTTGGTATACAGAAGTGATGATAGGCGCAATTCCATTAAATTATTAGAGTATCGGTCCATTCTCAATATCTTGCATATTGTGATATTCAATAAATAAAGTGCGAATTACTCGTCATTTAGTTGTACCTCTGAAATGAAAGGCTCTCCTTAAATATCCCATTGTGTGAACTCTTCGGAAAGTTCAAAATGTAGTAAGAATGATCGTTTTGTTTATAGATGAATTAACCATGGATATTCCTTCTTCATTCAGACAAAAAGTATTAATCATAAGAATAATCCAAAGAAAAAATTTTAATAGTAGATTATATCTTATATGAATCTGGTATACAATACTGAACCTAGTTTTATTTCCTTTTCCATCATTAATGATATGAAATCAATTTCTTTTCATTTGCAAAGTTATTTTTGCATGCTTAAATATGGTAAAAATTAGACTTATCATTCACTGTACAGTTCTCCCCAGGGACTTATCTTTGCGTAAATGCTGCAATCCTGTAACCTCGAGGTACACTAGTGATTTTTTTTTCTTTATCAAGGATGTTACTAATTCTGTTAAATACGGATGACGCTTCCCGGGATACCTGTGATCTCGCTATTATACTCGACCCTTCTTATCAAACGATTTTCTCTTCCTTTTTTCTGTGTCTAGTTAACAAGACAAACGGTTCAACACCAAATTAAGCAGATCCATTGGAAACATACAACCCCTAACTGTTACCAACTCACTGTTAGGATTATACATACTTTTCCCGTATTTATAGATTTCTGTAATTGGCAAAATTAGTCATATTAAGAGGAGTTTTGTGGCGAAGTGATGATCAATTTCAAGCACAGATTAGAGTCCTCATTCAACAAGACTCATTTCTAAGTAATGAGGCTACAGCCGTTAAATGCGCGATTCGTCTTAAAGTCTTTCTATGTATGAAAGTTAGGAAAATAAGTTACCAGCGGATGTCCTTTTCACCTGATTGTGAATCAGATTACGAAACCGGTAAAAAAGGTTTAATTTCTTGTTGAAAATAAATTCTAACCAAATTAAAAGGATTCACTATCTATCTTGTTTTGAAGTAAGGCTCCGTTACATTGATGTATATGCTATTTCTTATATTAAATTATATAGGTAAAGGAAATGTGTACGTTTGCTAGTTAATGGGTTCCGCGACTCTGAGAGTACAATAAAACATAGTTGTAGCAAACTGTTACCAAACGGCCATTTTAGGTTCATGCACTTACCGCTTATTTTCTGACCAAAATAATTATGCAAGGGAAAATCATCATACACGCACCCGCCCAAATCATTAGTTGGCTATCCACTTTTTTGAGAAGATTTTCGATTGAAAAAGGCTAAGGTCAATTCGTCCCATTTGAAAAGAAAAAAACAACTGGATAGAACAATACACATTTAACGTTCAATAAATGAAGAAGGTTGTCCATTATCAACAATCAACAACAGAATTATTTCAATGTCTTGGAAACCTTTCATACAGTTAAGGGAATGTTTTTGCATATTTTCTTACTTTGAAAACTAATTAATTCATTTAAGATTATATACCAACTTTCATACTACTCTTAACTTTCATTCTTTTAATCCACCTTTACGAAGTATTTTTTTTTTTGTTTTGTTTTTTTGTTTTATTAGCCATTACTGCTTGTAAGAATTTAACGCCTTCGATATGTTGATATATGTTATAATATCAATCTCTAATTGTTAAGAATAGCTACTGAGATAAATATTCCACTTTCTCCACAGAGCAACATATTAATATTACTCACTATCAGAGGAGTTGATCTGGTTGTTAATAAATGTATTTCATAAAATATGTTCATATTCTTTCCTTCATACTATGCTAAATAAAAGGATAGATTTTAAAGGGCAAAACTAATTATTTATAGATGTTTCTAATCTCTTTAAAAGATATGTGATTTAAAAAACTTCCTTGGGTTATATAATCTGGGAAATTTTCACCGTGTTTGGTGATTTGATTCAAAGCTGTTTGATATAAGGCAGATACAAACGTAAGCAATATGATAAAAGAAAGAAATGATCAATGGTGAGCTCTAAGATTTGGATCCTGGTTTTGTTTTTTAAAATTAAAAATTTTAGAAATGTGTGAGGATATGTGTTGCATAAATAATTTATTCTGATGCTAACACTGTAAGTTAAAATATTTTTTTGAAGACTCAAATGGTGAAGAAAATTTTTTGCAGAAATAGTTTAAAAGAGAAAAATAGTTAACTGCCAGTTTTAAGTCAGCGTTAACTAACTAAAAGATCAGCAAGAAGAATTATAACTTTTACTGTTCGACAGAGTAAATAAGCGTTCTTTTCAAAGTAAAGCTCTCCTTTTTATAATCCATCAAAAGAAGCTTGAACTACAATCGCAATGTTTCGTGACATTCATTTTTCAAATCAAAACAATTATCTGATGTTAGTATTTGGTCAGACGTTTCCCTCGATCGGAAATTATTCCAACCCGTCCATTGTCTCATAAGATAACTCTTCTCTGGCGGACAATTGGTCAAGGATGGTCGGTAGAGATTGGCGAAACTTTCTCTCAGAGGGCTCTGTGCTTTTCCAAGCGCATCTTTCATCTCTTTATTATTTGCTTTCCTCTTTTGGTAAAATGTTCTCTTCCTGTGGAACTGCTGAGTTTTATATTTTTTTTCATTTCTTGAATTCTTTAAAAAGCTATCAAGCTAGTATTTGCATTTGAATATTTGTGCAGAGCCAAAGGGTGCGTAAGTGACTTCTGAAGATGCTGCTGAGAATTAATTTGCGGTGAGAAAAAGTTTTAGTCAAAGGAATTAAACTTTGATTCACTCCCCCTCTTCATTTTCTTTGATTTGCTTGGGGCAGAGAGGCAAGTAATTAACAAATAGTGCTTGGCAGAGAAATAGTTGTTGAATAAGAATTCAGCCTCAGTTCTCAAAGGCAGAATTTGTTGGTAAATGTAACTTCAATTCAAACTACTCGATCAGCCTTGAGGAAGCAAATGTTCACGAAATCAACTCTTGGTAATGGCACTTTATAACCGGAATGTAGTTCGGTTCCTACAATTCACTAAAAGCCGATCATGATTGCTGTGATACATAATAACACTGTTGAGGCTTTAAATCACATGTGACATGGTGCTGGCAGAAAGCAGAGATGGTGCTGAGTTTATCATCATCCTTATGACTATGATTCAAATTACTGAGTCCTTCACCAATAAGGCCCTCTGTTATTTTTTCCATTTGGGATATTAATAAACTATCGGCTATCGCATATTATCTATACGTAATATTGCGTGATATTATTTAGTTTCACTAACGGTCATGGTCGAACAAGCGGCTGGTGTTTCCGTCCGGTTGTTTGTTCGAGTCCTTTATGTCATGAAGACCCCGCTATGTATAGCCGTTAAAATCTGGTCGAGACTTCTAGTCTTTACAGCATAGTGTGGAAAATTGGAGGAGTAGGAGTGCCAGTTCCAAGTATCATTCTCAATTATTTGATCAGTTTAAATTCTGGTCCTTGCCAACTGTATCCTCGTAACCTCATCATCTAACTATGGTTTTAAGTTACGAAACAGTATTCTTCGGTTTTCATCCGTTTGCCGTTTTATAGCATTAGTTAAAACAATCTTCGATTTCAAGTGGTTATTATGTGATTGTCAAGTGTAATGAAACTTAGGATTCTCCTTGATATATATGCAACAGATAAGACTTTAAGTATGCCCATCTCTTAATGTTTTATGAGAATGAGTAGCTTACTTTGTTTAATAACAAATAAACTTGTTGGAATCTACATTTTATTGATTATCGTAAGAATAGTGAAATTGATACCTATTGCTTCTATTGACCTTCAGCATTCCTGAGTAGCACTGACTTTGAAGTTAATTATTTACCAGGTCCTTTTTTCACGATTGTGGTTTCAAAATTATTAGATCGTTGCCGGTGGGTGTAGTTCTGAAACACTTTGCGTTAGTTATTCCAGATTTGGAATGAATTACATATTTAGTGTTATTTTTAGTGTAACCCGTGGTGGAATTGATTTTCCCTCGATGACGAAGAACCCCAATGGAGAAACTTACAAAGATCGATTTGATCAGGTTATAGTATTAGATATATTTGTAAAAAACATGCTATTACCTTTTATAATTTGCAAGATAGTAGATGTGCTTACAAATATTTCTTAATATTTAATTTATAATTTTAATTAATGAATTAAATATAAAATTTGATCTATTTTGATCTTAAACCAATGATTTATGAATTTCCACGAATCAATGAATTAAGCATTTATAATATAAATGGATTTCGATTAAGTGTATTTGCTAATTTCATGGTGATAAATTGCTATATTCATAATGCTATTTAGGCAGGTATTATTACTAACACTATTTATTGGGTATTTGACTTAACTTTTTTTTTGAAAAATGTCGCAATTTGTTCTTCAAGGCGAAAACTCATTAAATCAAATTTGAGGTACTCCCAAATATAAATAAATATTCTTAGTAAAATTCAGCAGAAATCGATTCAGTCCATAAGAAGTTCTTGAATTTAGATTCCAAAAATATAAGTGATAAAGACTAACCATAACATTCGTATTTCTAGAATTTCAAATTAAAAAAAAATTATCAATGCTAAATATAATTTCTATGTCTTAATGAATATAAGTAGATTCAGATTCATTTTTTTATTAACTTCAAAATTTAATATTGAAACCAGAAATCTAACCTGAATATTTCCGTAGAGTATCATTCAATTGATAAAGGAAGCATCAAACACAATTACTTAATTTGAGTGAAAAACAAATTAAACTTTTGAGACCTCTCACCATCTTAAACATGGTTTAAATATACAGCTGTCACTGTCTTAAAAATATTATTACACATAAATGTATTGGAAATCCTAGATAATATTTTTACCTAATATATAATTCCATATTTAAGTTATATATATGCAGTTAATCATATTTTGTTAGAAAGTGATATTTTATGGCACTCTATTAAAGTAAAGACGGCATCTATTTTTGGTTATGCTCATTGTATGACAATGTTTTAAATTTTGACAAATTGACATGAATTCTATTTTGATTAACTTGTAATTTTCAGTACTTCTTGTCACAAAAATAACAAAAATTTGGAAATGTATAAGTATTTGGAGAACAACAATAATTTGAAAATTAAAATATGATCTAAAAATGAGATGCATGGCTTTAACTATATTTGAGAGTATTGACACACTGCCCAGATGACAATCGGTGTAACAGCAAGTAGAATTTTCAAATTCTGAGAAGAAAAAGAAAAGTCAATTTCTCAAATTCAAACCATAGAAAACTGAAAAGAAAAATTGGAAACTTTTCAAGCGTTTTTTGGTTTCTTTATTTGGAAAATAATAAATGGATTCTAGAAACAATGTTCGAGTATTCATTAAGAGGGCACAAACACTGAAATCCTTCCATTAGGCTGGACTAATAATCCCCAGGTGATCTTTTTTTCAAGCACTTTCCAAAAACAGGGTTTGCTATCTTTGGTAGCGGGTGAGCAACGTCCCGGAATACCTTAGCGATCTTCTCTGGCCGCCTCCTTCTTGTCAACCAACTTTCATTTTTTTTCTTTTTTTTTCAATTTTTTTTTTTCACACGCCAAGACCACGATTGCATCCAGCATGGCCATCTGTAGGACGCCCGCTCAATTTACTTTTCTCTCGCTCTCTATTTTCGACCCTCCTTCTTCTAGCAATCGACCAATACCTTTTTAATGTTTTAACATCTATAATATCATAGATTTATTGTTTGGTAGCTGGCCTCTTTAATCTTGAATAAAGCACTATCATCTTTAAACACATTTATTAATTAACTGAGATGAAAAATATGTACTGAATGTTAAAAGACTATGGTTTTAGCTTAATTCAAGCATTGGAAAGAAAATATTCCTGAGGATGGGCAGACTACTAAGCTATGTTATTATTGAATATGTATATAAAACGAAAATACTTCCTACACACAGCAAATGGAAGGTTTTTTACAACGATAGTTATTCAAAAAAATTCCAAATGATTTTTTGTGTTTCTAGAACAAAGCTAAATGTATTATGTTTCTGTAATTCATGCTACACCACAAATTAATAATTACTGATTCAAGATCAAATTTAAAGGGTTTGCGTTCTCATTGGTTATTTTGTGATTTGGGAAAATTTTTCTTTCGTAAATAACACCATTATGGTACCCTTTAATTGAGTTAAAGGAAAACTAGCACAGTAATTTTTTGAGAGAATGTTTTATAGAAGAAAATCAGGTAAAAACTTTTAATGCCGGATAATTAATTTTTCCAAATAATACTTTCAAATTAATTATTCACTATGTACACCATCATAATCACATAAAACCAAACTTAAACTTCAACAATCCAGACACAACTTTGATGCTGAAATCTTGATAATAATTAGGCAGAAACATGGAATGATGGCAATTATGCATTGCCACAATATGAAGTCAGTAGCCGTCTTGTTCAGAAATTAATTACAATCATTTGCTTAACAATTTAAAAGAAATCTTTGGTGCATAATACTGAATCTTAGAACATAAACGACACGCCATTACCTCATTTCCTCTTTTAATCATCTTTTTATTATGACCTCTTTCCCCTATAGATACCTCTCCCTCATTGGCTTAGCATTCTTTGTTCTAATAAATCAGAAAAGAGAAACCTCGGAGTCCTCCATAGTTTATGCAGCGACATTTGCATCCTTTTCCCTCAATCTAGTATTTGAATGGGAAAATAATTAAAGTTTGTCATCGGACGACAAAAGTTTCGATTAACAATGGTTGTGCTTTCATTAAAAGCTCAGTAGAATTCAGAAGAGTTTTATATTTGATAACAAGTGTGTGTTTTTTTATTGAAAGTCATAAATAGACAATAAAATGCGATTTTGTCATGTAAAAAAGCCCATCGGATAATTGGGAAACATTCTTTAAAACTATCAAATGTTAGTTTTTCTGAAACTTATCTCTATAAAAGTTTATAACATTTTTGTCACGAAAAGACTTATTTTTCTAGTTTTCAGGATGGGAGAGAGCGATGGGTGCTTGGCTTCTTAAGGTTGCTTTGCTGGATCAATTCTTAACTCAAACTGGTAGAACTCTCCTCCCAGCTTGTTTGCTTTTTTAATACACATTGAGTCTTTTACACCAAATTTGAAGTTTTACCTTTAATAATGTACACCTTCTGTGTGTTGCCTGTTTTCAGAAATTGTATATAATTAATTTTAACAAATCAGCGCAGCATAGCCTACTGGCTCTTGCGCCATAAAATTTCCTGATCACTCACTCACACCTAACTATCGCGAGGAATAATGAGAACCATCTCTCTCTAATAAGTTGAATGCAGGGGACCTCAATGTTTGACGCGTTGTGTGGGAGATTGAGGGGTGTAATCGACTCGTATTTCTTCTTGGCCAACGATCATGGGATACAAATTTGAAGATTCTTCGTCAATAGCATTTGTGTTGCCTGTTAAAACCAACTAATCAGGTTCTTATGTTCTATTTTTTATTACAATTCAATTCATTTATGATAAATAAGTGTCCATGTTAGATTATACTTTATCAAGAAAATTTAGTTTTCCCTGTATTCATTCTTTTAATGTAAAACTTTTAGTTAGTTGGAGTCTATATAATGTACAAAGAACATTTGCAACTCTTGTATTCATCAGACATATAGCATTGATAAAATACGTTAATAAGATGTATATGAAACGGTACTTGATTCAATTTATAAATTTATCTGATCTCTCTAACAAGTATTAGTCTCTCTTAAAACATTTATTTATTTGTTAGATTTAGCTTATTTAATTTTTTTGATGTTAACCACTATAAAACATTTGCAGTTTTAAAAGAAACTCTAATTTTAATTCTACTGAACTTGCAAATGAATGCACCCAGAGTGTATGTAATACGTAAAACGTAAGTGGGTCATGTAAATGAAAATTCTGCATTTTTCTTTGCACGAAAAATTGTATGAAAATATAAAACTTTTCTGCAATCTTAAAACGCGTGGGTAGTTGTGTTAGGGAAAAAAAACCCTTGTTACTAAAGAGATTAATGATTAGATTCCTAAAAAGACAACTATTGGAAGAAAGCTTTGAATATTATGGACGTAATTTGAGGATTTTATAATGCCAAGTTTAATATTAGGAATTATTTGATCTTGTACGCATCTTAGATAACAGCTAAAAATTACAGGTCAACATATCCAAACTTCTATAGAATTCTCCTCAGGGAGTATTCCTTTTTTTAGTGCAGAATCATATGACCCAAAGGTACCTAATGATCTTTCTTTCCATTGATGTAGTACATTGTACGTAGCCCCCCCCCTCCAGAGTTTTATTCATGATTCATTTTCTATATTTTCGACTCTCATGATGAAATCAATTTTCCCCTCCTCTTTTTCTTCATTTGAATTACTGTTTAAACAAATGTTTGGCACAAAGCAGATTTGGCTCTAGCACCATAAACCTTAACTGTCTACTCTTACTATACGATATCAATGCAATTTGCATGCCGATTTAATGTTATCAAAAACTTGTCAAGAACAAATTTTATCTTGGAACACATTTTACAACGTTTTTATGTATTGGTGTGTGTATCAGTGTGTCATCAAATTTTTCAATCGTTAATTTAACCAACTTCTCATCAAGCTAGAACTCTGAAATTTTGATCGTTCATACTCCGCCTAACAATGCAATATTTATACGTTTTGTGACAGTTTAATAATATTTCAATAGTGCCCAAATAAACTTTGCCACCATAAAACGTTGGTTTTATCTCGGGTATTGATATATAGATTATTAACGTTATACCCAAGGCGGCATCATGACCTTTGGCGAAACTTGTAATTTGAAACAGCATAAATTGACATTATGAGTTGGCATACCGCCTTCCATGCACTTACGTAAGGACTTTGATCGGATAGGTTAATGTAGTATTATCCCATACACAATGGTCTTCAAAAGCACGAAGACCCCAGACAGGCCATGCACTGGCAGAGACCGCGTTACTCCGACACCTCTGGCAGCCGAGTAGTCGCAGTTGACATAAAAAAACTATCTTTCTCAGCTGAATTCTTCTGTTATGTGAGCATCCAATAAAGTAGTCTAAAAAACAATATATTTAAGAAAAGAACATTCGAAACTGTCTAGTTTCCGGAAGAGTAGTTTAATAACTTCATACCCTTGTCGGATGTCTGTGGGGTAGGACTCCTTATGGAGACCCTTCCCATGAGTTCCTCTCAGGGCTTACCTTTATGTAAGTATGAGCAGCATCTCAGAAGTATCTTAGGGATCTTTTTCCCTTCCCCATGCATTATCTTTGTTAGCTTTATCCACGATGACATGTCAGGGTATCCTAGCCTTCTCTATTTTTTGACTCTCCTCTTCGTCAACTGTTTTATCTTTTCAAGAAGTTTAGCAGTTGCATCTTCTTCGTCACCAGTGTAATACCTCGCTCTTGTGCCATTAAACTTCACCATCACTTACCTCTTCCTACCTCCCGTTTGGTTGTGAGAACAAGGTTGGGGAGTAAATCTGGCTATCTTTGCTAAGCCATGGTAACTGTGATTCAGACAAAAGAATATTGAAGAAAAATGACATAGATGAATTATGCATTCTGCCGTGTATCAAAGACAATAAGTCTCATGTAAAAGATTAAAGAGCTACCTCAGGATCATGATTCAACATATCTACAAAGGTAAGCCCCTGAGAGATCGGTTTAAAATCTCTCTGAAGCTATTAAAAAAGAAACTTTTAATTATTTATTTTTTTCTCTAGAAAATGACAACTTATGTTTATACTTAACCCAGTACAATCTATTCGCGACTTTTGAAAGCTCTTACCCTATTGTGCGGCAGCGGTGTAAGTGGTCATGGTCACGAAACTCTTTTATTTGTTTCAGCGAATCATGGGTTCAAATTCTTATGGCACTGAACTGTCGAATTTGCTTGAGTTGATACATTTTAAATCTGTTCGAGATTATTCTTTTTCGTGTTGTTTCTGCAGTAATCAATCCCAATCCTGTCATTACTTTATCAGTCAGGTAACCGGATCTCTATTCAATGAATTATTTTTTTTATTGTGAAAAGAAGTTCAGTTGAAGTAAGAAGAAACTGGCATATATTATAATGTAGGAATAATGTGTTAAAATTTTTCAAACATTCCATGGATCCTGATAGATATCTATGGCATTTAAAAGAAATCTATAGCTGTAGAAATTTATTGTACTTCTACAAATTCGATGGCATTATTTATGGAAACATATGATTAAGAGAAAAAAGATGCGCTCTTTATGAAGAGGAAATTAGTATGATAGCAATATTGGGGCACATTTTCTGGTAATCAGTGGAAATTAAGTTCAATTCTTCAATAACAGTCGAAAGCAGCCTTTTAAAATAGCAGTTAAAAATATTTAAATAGCAAGCAAAGAAGTGTGAATAAAACATAACAAGGATTCGAAGATCTAGTTTTGGTGCTCTGAAATCATCAAACGATATGAACTTATTTGATTTTTGATCAATGCCATTAATTCTTTTAATGCAAATCCAATAGAATAAATTTAAAACATTACTCTAAGCAAAACTAAGATTAAACTGAAAGAAAAAAAATAAGCTGTACTCCCATGTCGTCATGCAGTTGAGACCTTGTGCGGAAGACCGTGGCCTTCTATCTCGTCGTCAAAGCGGGACGAATTCTACGTAGCATAAATTTTCTTCTGTCTTTGAACGTGCTACAGACTGCGATCTTTTGAATAACTCAAATCGGCGCAAACGTACGTGTCAGATTCAACGTACCGTTTTAACATTACGTCAACCGTCCTTCGGTTGTCGTCAGGCAGAAGCTTATATTCTTTGTCTTCAAAACTTTAGATACAACATTTATTTCAATTTTAAAAAGATTCTATGTAGCAAGATTTTGCTGGGCATAAATAATATTAAATGGGGGAACATCATATTCTTAAGATTCTTTAGGTTTCTTCCCAAAAGTTATAAATTTCTTATTCGCATATATCTTCACGGAAAATCCTTGGGTATTTGGTTTACTTTATCTAGATTTCTAGATTTTATTTCAACTTTAAATCTGGTACATATTCCACTATTTCGGCTCTTTTGATGTAAGTTTTCTATATAATATCCACAAAGAATGGTAAAATTATAAAGTTAACTTGACAATGTGAACAATGTTAATGTTCAAATCGTAATTGTTTTTTCAAAACAAATTCGCCATTCAGTTTACTTCTTTATAGGAAATTTGTTTTTTGAGATGTCTCAAAGTAAAATATGTGGATTCTTATATTTTGTGTACACCAGTGTGAAGCTTTTTAAAATTGCTTGCAATTACGATGGAACATTTACTTGTTAATTAAACTGATGCAAAGTTCGGAGAAAAATTTAATTCAGAATAAATGTATGTTTGGATAATTATCAAAACTTCAGATGTATTAAAACCAAAAAAGTAAAATCTCTTTTTTTCGATAACTAATTAAATACGTATCAATACATGTAAAGAAGACTTGAGCATTATGCGTCATATGTTCAAACATATTATCTTTCAACTACCTATGAATGTATGATTTATCTTGAAATATGTAAATTAAAATGCTTTTTTTTGTAATCTATTTTCTGAATGAATGAATTTTATTTTAAAGTGTTTATTTTGGAAATAATTATAAATTCTTTCTTTGAAAAATAGACAAATTGCTCGTTTGCTCCAATACTATGCGATAAACGATGAAGTAAAATTCTTCTTTAAAACGTCTGACACCATTTTAACACTACACAGACGCAAAACAATAAAATTGATTTTGTTACATTTCAAACAAAAAAGCTATCAAGAAAAGATGAAAATATTCAATAGTATAATGGACTTCTTCAATTCATTTGAAAATTTTCCTAGAATCCATTAAAATAAAAGATAAAAGAAAGAAATTTTTCTACAATGCATTTCTCATCATCAAGCATTAAAATCATTCTTTTGTCGAGCTACTGGTGCAAAATAATTTTTTAGAATATTTTAAAGAACAACATCTGTTATTTCTTAGCATAAAAGAATTTTTTATCCACCATGGTTGAAAAAGATGAAATTCTAGGTCTCCTCCCATATTCAGTGAGTTGGCAGTATACAGAATAATATATACATCATAAGAATGTAAGAA
>BMAW01083363.1:2156228-2316226 GCA_019974015.1 Nephila pilipes
TAGGATATCTCGGCTTGATGTCAATAGGTTGTTTTAATCATAATCTAACAGGAAACAAATATAACTTAATGAAAAATTAAATTTAAAACAAATGTAAATATTTCTTAATTTGAATAAGTTGTTAAAATAACTTTTTAAATATATATAGGAAAAAAACACGTTTAATTCTTTTCAAATTTCGTAAAGTGGAATTGTGAAACTTAGTGTTCAATGTTCATAAATCAACGTTTCAAATATAGCCTGAGGTCCTCGCCGAGTCCTGTCAACGCACTGAAAAAGCAAAACAAACACAAACCCTCGTAAATCTGGCCTCTTTCTTCGGCGATCATCCATTTTGCAATATGCTAATCCATCGCCGCATTAGCTGACCTAGAAGCGATCCAACCCCGCATGCGGGCACACGCCTACAGAAAGCATGGACATCCCAACCTCAACAATGATGAGGGCGAATATCATCGCAACGATTAGACATGCCTCGATTCCGACGCATTCTGTTCCTTCTTTTTTGACAATTTAGAAGTTTCCTTAAAAGTGCGCGATACTGCTGCTAATGTATTCCAAGGTTTTCGAGGAAGGTTAAGGCATAAATTGACTTCAGGTGGCTGCGGAGTGGTCCAGAAAAATAGTGTGGAAACGTCATCTGCAATCTCGGGGAAAGGATCAACTCAAAATATCGCGCTCTTGCATACATTTCTTTTTATAGACTATTAGGAAAAAATAACGAATTGTGAATATTTATAAGTTCCATTTTTGAAGAATTAGTCATATTGAAGCTTGTCGGCCACATAAACGCAAGTTTGATGTTTTCTTGGTTCATTCTCCGATTGTGGATTTATTTGTCTCCATTATTGAATTGATGGGAACAGCATTTTTGCCCTTGTTGAAAAATCTGTCATATTTGATTAAAATTAAGTTGATGAGTGAAATTTCATAACGCACAAACGTACAGATTTTTTGTCGTCATTCTTAGTCCTAAAGGGATTCATCTGTCGTATAGAAGTGAGTCGATTTCACATTTTCTATCCAAATTCGGGCTGAGCTAGTCGAAAATTTCGTTGGAGCCTGGAGTAATGGATTATATCTTGGACTGAAATCGCCTATCACTATTTATTATCGTAATACACTCATAGTCATATTATCGTTTGTATAGGAGATATTTCAAGGAAGCCAATATTTTTCGCTGTGTTCAACTCTTGCGGCAGTTTTCCTTGAGACTTATCTCCATCAAAATCTAACAATTTTGTTTTGAAAGAAGTGTTTTCGCCTAAGGGGTGTAGAGATCCTTTTTATAGTGGATAGCCCACATTCATATTTATATAAGATCCCATTAGTTTGTCTATAATCCTGTACAGAGATGAAACTGAGCAACTATAAATATATTTAAAATTGTATATTCTATCAAAAAAAAAAAAAAAAAATCCATTACTTTTCAAGTACTGATTCCAAAGAGTTATGTTTCAATCTTTGGAAGAAAGAAAACCAATCGTGAGGAAATTGATATGTATTCGAACTACTTAAATGTCTTGTATGAATAATTGTTCAAATTTTAAACTGCATCAAAATATAAATTTTGGTTGCAGAATATATCTATAAATTTTTGTAAAATATTGAGTTGGGAGGCTCTACTTAATAACCAAGGAAGATATGCTTTTTTCATCGATGTCTTAAAGGCTTTCAAAGTCCTCGTACCTTTTATGGTTACATTGAGAAGTCACTAGTAGCGAGATGTTGAGGCCCAAATAGTAAGGTGTCAATACGGATGATATCCTCGCTTTTATCTATTAGTAATTTGAAAAAGGTCCATTGCCGATAGCCTAATGTGAAATTTTAGTATGGTATCAATTGAAACATATCCTAGACGACTTTGAAGGTCCAATGTTTTATTTAAATACATATCGGCATGTTATTTTGGCGCAAATTAATGTATAAAATGAGAAGTTTATTGAATATTAAGATACTTGAAATAATTTTATCTATATGACGATAATTTTGCATCAAGGATTTTGAGTATTTGGGCCTGAAGTATAAAGTAAGATCTTTGGCACCAGTCAGGATTGGTATAATTTGTAGGTCTTATAAGGATACCGAAGTAACATGCATGGTTTGTAATTCGAAAACCGATTTCACAAAAGGATATCTAGGGGTGAATAAGATTTACTGTAACTTAATTCTGAATGCGCTCGAAAAGCTTCCATGTGTCTTGGTATAGAAATTTCAAAAATAGAAGACCCGTAGTGTAGCGGGGCTGAAGTAAGTTAAATCTGTCGGAGCTCAAAGTCCCCATATTGGCGTGGAAGTTTGGAGACAGGGGTTAAAACTCAGTTGTCTTCGACACTTGATCGTGACTCAAAATTACAAGGTTAGTCACCTGTAGCCCTCCTGATCACTTTAATTGCGTCGTTCATAAACTACCAATAATTAAAGATTGATGTTCCGATGAGATAGTGAAGTCCGTCTTAAAATAATATAATAAAATTCGTAAATAATTTAGAAATTATAGTTTACAGTTTTCAATGTTAACATGTTCGCAGACTGTAAGAATTTTAATGAGCTATAAAAATATAAATTTATTGTTCAACTAATCATGGAACCCAATTTTGATAAGTTACGTTTTGCCAGAGTGTAAATAGTATTTCAATAATTATATATAAAGAATGCTATTATACATCCACGTCAAGTTTTGCATTTCTAATTTATGCGTTGTGCCAGCTAAAGGAGATTTTTAAATGCACAAAAAAGACAAAATGAAATGTAAATACTCAACAACCAATTATCCAGGGTATTGAAATGCAAAGCAGAAACACTATCACTATGTAAAATTGAAAGCATAATAATGGGTTATTATAAATGTGAATGTGGTATAGCATGAATGCATCGTAATTAACCTTCTGGGGTTTGCCCTTAGGAAAGTATGATAATCGTGACTACGAGGCACCTTAGTGATCTTTTTCTTCCCCATGGAGTTTATTAGTAAATATGGCGAACGTGTCCTGGGGATACCCTAGCGATACTTCTCCATTTTCGACCCTTTCAATCAATTTTACCTTTCCCTCAATTTTTTTCAAACATCTATAGCACAGTTACACCTTGTCTGGAGCATCAGTCTTATCTGGCTCTTGCGTCATTATACTCAATTGTCACTCTCACTTGCATCGCCATTCAAATGAAGGATACATCATTCACATTCATGAACGTTTTTATGAAACTAAGATCACCTTTTTCATTAAATGTAGCATTCCATTAAAGGTTTTAATTTCAACTAAATTTACATAGTTGTGCAACACTTTTTTTTCAAGACTCAAATCTATATCAAACGATTACAGACTATGATTGCTTCCCTAGTTCCGTTCTTACAAAAAGCAGTCTTCAGTGGATGATAATCATTGTGAGAAAATATTTACTTGGTAAATAATAGCCAAGAGCAATATTCTTATAGTGTAATAAATTCCTTCTTGGAGGTAATAATGGAATAAGACTTGGTCTCTTTAAACGTTAATTTAAATATTTCACCAGTGTGTTAGTATACGTTCGCGATAAAATCCCTCGATTAACCTATCTCTTCCGAGAGTCTATTTAACCCAGGAAATTGAGGGCTCCTTTGAAAAGTATTACTTTCAATTCTTCAGACTGGTTGAATAAATGGACAAATAAAAAAAGCTATAATCACGTTCACACCCGCACGAGGTCTTATTACGCCCTAAGATATAGAATGGCCTAGAAAAGATCGGTGCTAGAAAGTGCAGCAAAAACGCCGTGGAATGTGCAGTCATCGATGCAAAAGCAACTGACACTGCGTACAGTTGGTCACTTCGTTAGATTAATGTTTTTGTTCCACTCTCCCGTCACAATGAATTAACAAAAAACTGATTATACGAACTGTTGAATCATTATTTACGCAAAAAAAAAGGAAACTTGTTTAAGGATTTTTAGTGAACTGACATTAAGATTCGAAGCGCTTGTCCAGTTGACACGATAATTCACGTGCAAGTTTTTCTAGACAAATTGTTTAGTTTCAGCACTTGTCTGAAGACAATCCTTTTTTTTTTATTTTGCTTATTGCTTAATCACGAAATGTAAACTAGATTTTGAAATTAAGAATTAGAAGAAAATGGAATTCGTGTCGAGCTTATTAGGGCCAATTTTTTTTCAGAGCTGGCTAGCTGACAATGAAGTTACGAAGCACGGAATTTTTACAAATTATGAAGTCTGAAACATTATTGTTGCTCATAAAATTAATGAAGCTAATATTTACAATAAATTTATGCCACATCTTACCGAATGGAACTTAAATTTCCATTTCATGATGTTTACGGTTAAACTTAGTGAATTGTTTCCCCCATTCCTTATGAGTAACATTTGGATTTTTGTAAGGAGTATTCCAAACCAATTGCTATACAGTTCAGACACTTTTCTAAAATAGAAAAAAAAAATAATAGCTCAAGAATTTATATATATCACATATTTTTGAAATTATTCAAATAACTAAATGGCTTGAATGTTTCTCAACTGCAACTGATTTTGAGATACAAAAAAGTTTTGGACAGAGCTACAATTGATTACGAATAAATTTGTATATCAAATTTTATTTATGAAGCCTTGTTATGTGTAATTAATGATTGCGACTTAATATTCGGAATAAGAGCTGCTACTAATTAAATCGTTCAAGGTTTCAAAATCTTTTCGTTGTTTAGCGTGGGTAACAGTATACATATCCAACTATAATACAAAACTGTTACATGAAATGATACTCATAATAGTTATGTGAAGTTTTTATGAAATAGATCTAAAATAATTCCAAAAAAATTTGAAAGTTTTGAGATTTGTAAATTCTGAATACATTTTAATCTAATTAATGTAATTAGCATTGCAATTTAGTGTTATGAAAAGGAAGGCTTTGTAAAGTTGTTAATGAGAGAACTAAAAATGAAAATAAACTAGTCTAAATTTTTTTTATAAGAACAACCATTGCATTTATATTTAGCTATTCAAACATTATTTATAGAATATATTCCAGAGCATGGTAAAATATTTTAAAACCTATAAAACTACATTTGCTTATATTTATAAAAAGCAATATTTTTTTTTATAAATATGAAAACTAAATGCAATCAAATTTGATTAAGCCATCAAACTGCTGACAACTGTACTTAAAACTATACTCGGACAATGCTTTCGACTGCATTTTAATTTTTTTGCATTGATATGGGTGGGAATAAATTAGGATTGTAAGGTAAGGAATTCCTTTGACTGGGTTAAACAAAAGGATCCATAAATTGTGTGATGCGATTGTATAGTAGATGAGCTAGTCAAGGACAATTGGCCAGTTTTTATGAAATGAATGTCCGTGTGTGACATGAAGTAATGGCCTTTGTGCACGTGAGAATAGGCTGGTTTGGAAGACTTATTATTCGTGAATAAAATTTTAACTGAAGTAACCGAATATCGTTGTTTATAGTGCTTTTATAAAATTTTTCATTAATAAATTCGCTTTGTTTTGAAATTTTAAGCAGTTGAGAAACTGCAGAATTTCTCAAATATTTAAAATTGCACTGTTTAGCCTTGAGTCTAAGTCGATATTATTCATTGTTCGTGTTTGATCTTTGTGTGGTTGCTAAAATTTTGAAATATTACAGTAAAATAGGTATTGCTCTTAGGCTATATGTATCTTTGATTACTGCCAAAATCTGTTGATAGGTTTGATTCCACCAGATTGGTATACGAAGTGATAGGCGCAATTTCACATTAAATTATTAAAATCGGTCCGTTTCTCAATATCCTTGCATATTGTGATATTCAATAAATAAAAGTGCGAATTACTCGTCATTTAGTTGTACCTCTGAAATGAAAGGCTCTCCTTAAATATCCCATTGTGTAGTCTTCGGAAAAGTTCAAACATAATTAGGGGAGATGATCAAGTTGTTTATGGAGTAATTTAACCATGGATATTCCTTCTTCATTCGAATAAAAATATTAATCCTTAAGAATAATCAGAGAGAAAATTTTTTAATAATATAATAAGATTATATCTTATGAATCTGGTATACAATACTGAACTTCTAGTTTATTTCCTTTTCCAACATAATGATATGAAATAAATTTCTTTTGTTTATGGGAATTATTTTGCATGTGATTAAATGAACAAAAATTAGACTTGCTCATTCACTGTATAGATCTCCCCAGGGACTTATCTTTGCGTAAGTGCTGCAATCATAACCTCGAGGTACACTAGTGATCTTTTTCTTTATCAAGGATGTTACTAATTCTGTTAAATACGGATGAAGCTTCCCCGGGATACCTGAGCAATCTTTCGCTATTCTCGACCCTTCTTATCAAACGATTTTCTCTTCCTTTTTTCTGTCTAGTTAACAACACAAACGGTTCAACGCAAATTAGCCAGATTATTAGGCTTTTCGCCATAACCCCTAACTGTTACCAACTCACTGTTAGGATTATACACTTTGCTTTTTTTCCGTATTTAAAGCAGATTTCTGTGGTAGCGAAGTGGTCATATTAGGGAGTTTTGTGGCCAGTGATGATCCATTTCAAGCACGAAATAGAGTCCTCATTCCACTTAAGACTCGGTGTTCAGTAATAGAGGCTACAGCACGTTAAATGGAACTCGTCTTCAAAGTCTTTCCTATATGTGAAAGTTAGGAAAATAAGTTACCAGCTTGGATGTCCTTTTCCTCACCTGATTGTGAATCAAGATTACGAAACCATTAAAAAAAGGTTTCTAGTTAGAAAATTATTCTAACCAAATTAAAAGGATTCACTATATATCTTGTTTTGAAATCTTAAGGCTCCGTTGCATTGATGTATATGCTATTTCTTATATTATATAGGTAAATGAAATATGTACGTTTGCTAGTTAATGGGTTCCGCGATATACGAATACAATAAAACGCCTATGATTGTAGCAAACTGTTACCAAACGGCCATTTTAGGTTTATGCACTTGCTGCTTATTTTCTGACCAAATAATTATGCAAAGAAAATCATCATACACACCCCTTCCCAAATCATTAGTTGGATATCCACTTTTGAGAAGATTTTCGATTGAAAAAGAAGCTTTAAGGTCAATTCGTCACATTTGAAAAAGGAAAAACAACTGGATGGAGCAATACACATTTAACGTTCAATAAATGAAAGGTTGTCGATTATGTTCCAACAATCAACAACAAATTGTTCAATGTCTTGGAAACCTTTCGCTACAGTTAGGGGAATGTTTTTCATATTTTCTTGCTTTGAAAAACTAAAAATTAATTCGGTATTTAAGATTATAACTTCTGTTTTCATACTACTCTTTTAACTTTCATTCTTTTAATCCACCTTTACGAGTATTTTTTTGTTTTTTTTTTTTGTTTTGTTTTTGTTTTATTATGTGCGTACTGTAAGAATTTAACACCTTCGATATGTTGATATATGTTATAATAATCAATCTCTAGTGTTAAGGGTTAATACTGAGATAAACTATTCCACTTTCTCACAGAGGGTAACGCATATTAATGTATTACTCATATCAGAGGGAGTTGATCTGAGATTTGTTAATGGTATTTCTACATAAAATATGTTCCATATTTTTTCTTCTGTACTGTATGCTAAATAAAGGTTCACGTTAGATTTTAAAGGACAAAATGATGTATTTATGGAACGTTTTTAATCTATTTAAAAAGGAATATGTGATTTAAAACTTCATGGATTTATATGAAAATCGGGAAATTTTTCTGTTTGAGAACGATTTGATTCAAGCTGTTTGATATAAGGCGAATGCAAACGTAAGCAATACTGATAAAAGAAATGATCAATAAATTGTGAGCTCTATAAATTTGGATCCTGGTTTGTGTTTTAAAATTAAAAGAATTTTAGAAATGTGTGGGATATGTGTTGCATAAATAATTTATTCTGATGCTAACACTGGATTAAAATATTTTTTTGAGAATAAACAGTGAAGAAAAATTTTTACGAAATAGTTAAAAAGAGAAAAAATAGTTAACTGCCAGTTTTAAGTCTGGCAGTTAACTAACTAAAAGATCGTAGCCAAAGAAGAATTACTTCTTTACTGTTCGTGTAACAAGAGTAAATAAGCGTTTCCTTTTTTCAAGCAAAGCTCTCCCGCTTTTTATAATCCCATCAAAAAGAAACTTGAACTACAATCGCAATGTTTCGTGACATTCATTTTTAAATCCATAAAACAATTATCTGATGTTAGTATTTGGCAGTCGGAGCGTTTCCCTCAGAATCCAGGAAATTATTCCAACCCGTCCATTGTCTCGCAAGACCAACTCTTCTCTGGCGGACAATTGATCCCAAGGATGGTCGGTAGAGGGTGGCAGAAACTTTCTCTCCAGAGGGCTCTGACCTTTTCCAAAGACGCATCTTCATCTCTTTGTATTGCTTTTTCCTCTTTGCCGAGTAAAAATAGTCTCTTCCAGTGGAAGAACTGTTTCGGATTTTATCATTTTTTTTTTTTCATTTCTCGAATTCTTTAAAAAGCTATCAAGCTAGTATTTGCATTTGAATATTTATTGCGAGCCAAGGGTGCGTAAGTGACTTCGGAATGAGAGGGAGAAGATGCTGAAAATTAATTTGCGGTGAGAAAAAAGTTTTTAATTCAAGAATTAAACTTTGATTCACTCCCCTCTTCATTTCTTTGATTTGCTTGGGGGCGAGAGGCAAGTAATTAACAGAATAGTGCTTGGCAGAGAAATAGTTGTGAATATGAAATTCGACCTCAATTCTCAAAAGGCAGAATTTGGTGGTAAAATAGCAACTTCGAATTCCGACTTCTCGAATATCCGTAGCCATGAGAGGCAAATGGTCATGAAATCGAACTCATGGCCAATATTTTTTATATTGAGTCATGAGTTCGGTTCCTGGTCCCACTATAGCCGATCGTTATATGGGGTTGATGCACATTAACACTGTTGAGGCTTAAAATCCGCATGTTGACGTAGTGTGAAAACAGAATGGGTGCTAGGTTTATGTGTCATCCTTGCCACTTGACTGTGATTCAAAATTACTAGGTCCTTCACTAATAGACCCTCCTGTTATTTTTAAATGGGATATTAATAAACTATCAAACTATGTATATTATCTATGCGTAATAATGGAGTTGCTGCACATTAAATCGTATTTAGTTTCACTAACGGTCATGGTCGAGAACAAGCGACTGGTGTTTCCGTCCGGTTGTTTGTTCGAGTCCTTGTATCGCTGAAGACCCGCTATGTAGAGGTACTAATGCACGTTAAATCTGGTCGAGACTTCTAGTCTTTACCTGGCATGGTGTGGAAAATTGGAGGGGTAAGTGCCAGTTCAAGTATCGTCCTCGTTATTTGATCGAAGTTTAAAATTCTGAGGTCCTTCGCCAATAGCTCTCGTGTGCCCCTCATCATCTAACTATGGTTTTAAGTTACAGTATTCTTCGGTTTTAATCCGTTTTGTGATTTTATCACAACATTAGTTAAAACTAATCCTTCGATTTTCAAGTGGATTAATGGAGATTGTCAAGTGTAATGAAACTTAGGATTCTCCTTGATATGTGTGCAACAGATTAAAGATACCCAACTTAAGTAGCCTTATCTTTTAATGTTTTATGAGAATGAGTAGCTTACTTTGTTTAATAATAACAAATAAACTTGTTGGAATCTAGCTGACACCATTGATTATCGTGTAGAATAGTGGAGAAAAAAATTGATACCTATTTAATACTATTGACCTTCAGCGTCCTGAAGTAGCATGACTTTGAAGTTAGGTATTTACACCGGAATTACTTTTTTCACACGATTGTGGTTTCAAATTATTAGATCCGTTGTCAGTGGTGTAGTTCTAGTACTGCGTTAAGTTATTCAGATTTGGAATAGATGCTATATTTAGTGTTATTTTTAGTGTAACCCCGTGATTGGAATTGATTTTCCCTCGATAGCCTTTTGAAGAACACTAATGGAAAGCCTAAAGATCCCGATTTGATCGAGTTATATTGATAGATATATTTAGTAAAAAACATGTATTACGCACATAATTGCAAGATAAGTGGATACATTGCTTACAAATATTTCTTAATATTTAATTTTATAATTTTAATTAATGAATTAAATATAAAATTTGAATTCTATTTTGATCTTAAGCCAATAAATTTATGTTCCCATCACGAATCAGCTGAATTAAGCATGTTATAATATAGAAATAGTTTCGTTAAATTGTATTTGTGAAATTTCATGGTAGTAAATTGCTATATTCATAATGCTATTTAGGCAGGTATTACTATTTACTATTTAGACAGGTATTTGACTTAACTTTTTTGAAAAATAGTCACAATTTGTTCTTCAAGGCGAAAAATCGATGTAAATCAATTTGGTACTCCCAAATATAAATGAACCACTTAAATATTCTTAGTAAAAATTCCAGCAGAAATCGGAATTCAGTCCATAAAAGTGCTGAAGAATTTAGATTCCAAAAAATATAAGTGATAAAAAAGACTAACCATAACATTCGTATTTCGATAAATTTCAAATTAAAAAAAAATTATCAATGTAAATGTAATTTCTATGTCTTAATGAATATAAGTGGAACAGATTCATTTTATTAACTGAAATTTAATATTGAAGCAGAAATTAACCTGAATATTTCCGTAAATCCATTAATTGATAAGAAGCATCAAACACAAATTACTTAATTTGAGTGAAAAAAGCAAATTAAACTTTTGAGACCTCTCACCATCTTAAACATGGACTTTAAATAATATACAGCTGTCGCGACTGTGCAAAATAATTATTCTACATAAATGTATTGGAAATCTAAGTCATATTTTACCTAATATATAATTTATATTAAGTTATATATATGCAGTTAATCATATTTTATATGGTAGAAAGTGATATTTTATGGCACTCTATTAAAGAGTAAAAGACGGCATCTATTTTTTGGATTTATGCTCATTGTATGACAATGTTTTTAAATTTTGACAAATTGACAATTCTATTTTGATTAACTTATATAATTTTCGTACTTCTTAAATAAAACAAAAATTTGGAAGTAAATAAATTATTTGGAGAACAGCAATAATTTGAAAATTAAATGATCTAAAAATGAGATCTATTTCACTTTCTTGCTTAAAATTAAAATTGACAATTTTTTAAACTTTCTATGTTTGAAGGTATTATTTTTCTTGGATATTAATCGATTAATGTAAAATTGAGATTTTCCAAATTCTGAGAAGAAAAAGAAAAGTCAATTTCTCAAATTCAGAAACAGAAAACTGAAAAGAAAAAATTTTGAAACTTTTCAAGCGTTTTGCGGTTTCTTTATTTAAAAAAATAAATGGATTAAAAACAATGTTTCGAGTATTCATTAAGGGCACAGAAACGCAATCAACTGCATTGGAAAATGCAAGGACTATTGGCTCCCCGAGGCACCCGAGTGATCTTTTTCTTTTCCATGGGGTTTACTATCTTTAGTAAACACGGGTGACGCGTCCCCGGAATACCTTAGCGATCCTTCTCTATTTTCAACCTCCTTCTTGTCAACCAACTTTCATTTTTTTTTCTTTTTTTTTTTTCAATTTTTTTTTTTCACACGCCAAGACCACAGTTGCATCCGGCATGGCCACATCTGGTTCAAGCGCCCATAAATTTTACTTTCTCTCGCTCTCTATTTTCGACCCTCCTTCTTGTCGACCAATACTTTTTTTTAGTGTTTAACATCTATATCATAGATTTACCTTGTTTGGCGCAGTATGGCCTCTTCTGGCTCTTGAGCCAATAAGCTTCACTATCACATCACACAAGCACATTATTAATTAACTGGTTAATTGAAAAATAATACTCAAGAATGCTTAAAAATTTCTATAAAAATCAGTTTTTGCTTTTAATTCTTAAGCATTCGAAAATATTCCTGCAGCGGATCGGCGAACTACTAAACTGTGTTAATGACTTAATTATAACATAAGCAGAAATACTTCCTACTATTATCGGAAGGTTTTTTTTACAACGATAGTTATTCAAAAAATTTCCAAGCAATTTTTGTGTTTCGAACAAAAGCTAAATATGTTATGTTTCAAAGTTCATGCTACACCTGATGTATAATTTACTTATTAGTGGAATTCTAAAGATCAAATTTAAAGGGTTTTGCGTTCATTAACAGTTTATTTTGGCAATTTTATGAAAATTTTCTTTCGTAAAAATGCTTCATTACTTAATTTTCACCTTTATTAAGTTAAAGGGAAAACTACTTTTTTTCCCAGTAATTTTTGAAATGTTTTTATAGAAAATCAGATAAAAACTTTTAATGCCGGATGGTAATTTTTCCAAATATGCTTTCATTAGTGTCTATATACACCATCATAATCACATAAAACCAAACTTAAACTGTTTCATCCGAATACAACTTTGATACTTTCGAAATCGTGAAATAATTGACAGAAACATGGAATGAAATTATTAATTAATACATTTAACACAATATGAAATTAAATAAGTAGCCGTCTTGAATTTCATAGAAATTAATTACAATCATTTGTAACAATTTAAAGAAATCTTTGATTGCATAATACTGAATGTAGAACATAAACGACGCCGTACCTCGTTCCTCATGTCTTTTAATCATCTTTTTATTATGACCTCTTTTCCCCCCCTAGATATCTCCCTCTGTGGCTTAGCATTCTTTTGTTCTAATAAATCAGAAAAGAGAAACCTCGGAGTCCTCCATAGTTTATGCAAGCGACATTTTGCATCGCTTTCCCACACTCTAAATCTAGTATTTGAATGAAATAATTAAAGTTTGTCATCGGACATTAAAGATTTCGATTAACAATGGTTATTTTTCTTTCATTAAAACTCGGTAGAATTCAGAAGAGTTTTTATGTTGATAACAAATGTGTGTGTGTTTTTAATCTTGAAAGTCTTAGGCGTAGACTAATGGAAATGCGATTTTGTCATATTATAAAAGCCCATCGGATAATTAGGAAACATTCTTTAAACTATCAAATATTTAGTTTTCTGAAACTTATCTCTATAAAAGTTTATAACATTTTTTGTCGAAAAGACTTATTTTTCGTTTTCAGGGGGATGGGAAGACGATAGGTGCGCGAGCTTCTTAAGGTTGCTTTGCTGGATCGAATTCTTAACTCAAACTACGGTGGGGGAACTCTCCCTCCCCACTATAACTTGTTTGCTTTTTTAATACACATTAGTCTTTTACACCAAATTTGAAGTTTTACCTTTTAACCAATATTACTACCTTCTGTGTGTTGCCTGTTTTAGAAATTGTATATAATTTAATTAATTTTAACAAATATTTGGCGCAGCATAGCCTACCTTGGCTCTTGCGCCATAAAACCTCACAGTCACTCACTCACACCTAACTATCGCGAGGAATAATGAAGACGCCACACTCTCTCTAATAAGTTGAACCGCAGGGGACCTCAATGTTTACGACGCGTTGTGTGGAAGTTAGGGGTGTAATCGACTCGTATTTCTTCTTGGTAACTTGATCATGAGATACAAATTCAGAGATTCTTCGTCAATAGCATTTGTGTTGCCCTGTTAAACCAACTAATCAGGTTCTTATGTTTCTATTTTTTATTACAATTCAATTCATTTATGATAAATAAGTGTCCATGAATTTGAATTATACTTGCTCAGAAAATTTAGTTTTCCCTGTATTCATTCTTTTAATGTAAAACTTTTAGTTGAATTGGAGTCTATATGTGTACAAAAAGGGCTTTACATTTGCAACTTTCTTGTATTCAACAGACATATAGCATTGATAAAATACGTTAATAAGATGTATATGAAACGATAGCAGTTCAATTTATAATTTATCTCTGATCTCTAACAAGTATTAGTCTCTTAAACATTTATTTGTTAGATTTAGCTTATTTAATTTTTGATGTTAACCACTATAAAACATTTACAGTTTAAAGAAACTCTAATTTTAATTCTGAACTTGCAAATGAATACTGAAGTGTATGTAATACTCGTAAAACGTAAAAATTGGGTCATAATGAAATTCTGCATTTTTCTTTGCACGAAAAATTGTATGAAAATATAAAACTTTCTGCAATCTTAAAACGCGTGGGTAGTTGTGTTAGGGGAAAAAAAACCCTTGTTGCAAAAGTTAGCCGATTAGATTCCTAAAAAGACCTTCGTATGGAAAAGCTGAATATTATGGACGTAAATTTTTCTTGAGGATTTTATAATGCCAAAGTTTAATATTAAGGTATTTGATCTTGTACGCATCTTAGATAATGGCTAAAAATTACGAGTCCAATATCATAAGCTTCTATAGGGTAATACTCCTCAGGGTATTCCTTTTTTAGTACGGGAATCATGACCCAAGGTACCCTAATGATCTTTCTTTCCATTGATGTATTTTTGTTAAACACGTGACATGCCCCCCTCCCTCCGAGTTTTATTCTGTGATTCATTTCTATATTTTCGACTCTCCTTGTTAATCAATTTCCCCTCTTTTTCTTCTGTTTAGATTACTGTTTAAACAAATGTTTGGCACAGCTTAACCAGATTTGGCTCTAGCACCATAAACCTTAACTGTCACTAACACTATGCGATATCAATGCAATTTGCATGCCGATTTAATGTTATCAAAAAACTTGTCAGAACAGAATTTTATCTTGGAACACATTTTACAACGTTTTTATGTATTGGTGTGTGTATCAGTGTGTCATCAAATTTTCAATCGTTAATTTAACCAACTTCTCATCAAGCTAGAACTCTGAAATTTTGGGAATCGTTCTTACTCGCCTAACAATGCAATATTTATACGTTTGTGACAAGTTTTAACTAATATTTCAATAATTTTTTTAAATAAACTTTGCCACCATATAAAAACGTTGGTTTTTATCTCGAATTATTTAAATATATAGATTATTAACGTTATACTTAAGGCGGCATCATGACCTTTGGCGAAACTTGTAATTTTGAAACAGCGCCAATTGACATATGAATTGGCATACCGCCTTCCAAGCGCCACCAACGTGGGGACTTTGATCCCGGATAGATTTAATGTGCAGTATCCCCGCTACACAATGGTCTTCAAAAGCACGAAATTTGAACAGGCCATGCACTGGCTTAGAGTGCGTTACTCCGGCCTCTGTAGCCGAGTAGTCACCAGTTGACATAAAAAAAAAACTATCTTTCTCAGCTGAATATATTCTTCTCGTATTATGTGTTCGACATCAATAAAGTAGTCTAAAAACAATATATTTAAGAAAGAGCAATTCGAGGAAACTGTCTAGTTTCTGGAAGGCTGGTTTAATAGCTTCATACCCTTGTCGGATGTCATTGTGGGGTAGGACTCCTTATGGGAGACCCTTCCCATAGAGTTCCTCTCAGGGGCTTACCTTTATGTAAGTATGAGCATCATCTCGAAGTATCATAGGGATCTTTTCCCTTCCCCATAGAGTTTACTATCTTTGGTAAACATCGATGACGTAACTCCGGGGTATCCTAGTGTTCCTTCTCCTATTTTTGACTCTCCTCTTCGTCAACTGTTTTATCTTTTCAAAAGTTTAGCCCAGTTGCATCTTCTTCGTCGCAGTGTAGCCATACCTGGCTCTTGTGCCATTAAACTTCACCATCACTTACCTCTCTTCCTTCCTCCCCGTTTAGTTGTGAAAGTTAAAGTTGGGAGCCAGAGTAAATCTGGCCATGCTTTGCTAAGCCATGAGTAACTGTGATTCAGACAAAAGAATATTGAAGAAAAATGACATAATAGTTGATCAAAAGGATCACTGGAGTATCCAGATCACCCGTGGATGCGTCACTCGTGCTTATCAAAGACAATAAGTCTCATGTAAAAAAGATTAAGAGGCTACCTCGGGATCATGATTCGCGTATCTACAAAAGGTAAGCCCCTGAGAGATCAGTTTAAAAATCTCTCTGAAATATGTAAAAGAAACTTTTAATTATTTATTTTTTTCTCTAGAAAATGATATTCGCTTATGTTTATACTACTTAACTCAATTACCAATCCTATTCGCGACTTTTAAACTCTTACCTATTGTGCGGCAGCAGTTGGCAAGTGGTCATGGTCGCGAGCTCCTCTCTTTCAGCCGAATCGCGGGTTCAAATTCTTATGGCACTGAAGAACTGTCGGGTAGCGGAGTTGATACATTTTAAATCTGTTCGAGATTATTCCTTCGTGTTGTTTCTAAGTGCGACATTAATAATCAATCAATCCTGTCCGTTACTTTATCAGTCAGGCAACCGGGTCTCTATTCAGTGAATTATTTTTTTTATTGTGAAAAGAAGTTCAGTTGACAGAGTGTAAGAGAAGAATATGGTATATATTATAATGTAGGAATAAGTAATGTTAAAATTTTTCAAACTATTCCATGGATCTGATAGATATCTATGGCATTTACAAAAAGAAATCTATGGCTGTAGAAATTTATTGTACTTCTACAAATTCGATGGGTATTTATGGAAACATATGATTAAGAGAAAAGATGCTCTCTTTATGAAAGGGAAATTAGTATGATAGCAATATTGGGGCACATTTTTCTGTTTGACAATCGGTGGAAATTAAGTTCAATTCTTCAACAGTCGAAAGCAGCCTTAAAAATATGCAGTTAAAAATATTTAAATAGCATAAGCAAAAGTGTGATCAAAATAAAACATAACATAGGATTCCGAATCTAGTTTTGATTTCAAACCCTTGAAATAATAAAACGGGTAACGAACTTATTTGATTTTTGATCAATGCCATTAATTATTTTTATTTTATGCAAATCCAATAGAATAAATTTTAAAAACATTACTCTAAGCAAAACTAAGATTAAACTGAAAGAAAAAAAATAGCTGTACTCCATGTCGTCATGCAGTTGAGGCCTTATTAGTGTGCGGAAGACAAGAGATGGCCTTCTATCGTCGTCAAAGCGGGACGAATTCTACATGCACATAAATTTTCTTCCTGTCTTTGAACGTGCTACAGACTGCGATCTTTTGAATATCAGGAAATGTTAGCGCACCAAACGGCCGTGTCGAGATTCAACGTACCGTTTTAACATTACGTCAACCGTCCTTCGGTTGTCGTCGGGCGGGAAGCATATTCTTCGTCTTTCAAAACTTTGAATGCAACACTTTCGGAAACATTTCAATTTTAAAGATTATTTGTGAATTTTATGGGGCATAAATAATATTAAATGGGGAACATCACCTTATTCTTAAGATTCTTTAGGTTTCTTCCCCAAAAGTTTATAGAAGAATTTCTTATTCATATATCTTCTACGGAAAATCCTTAGGTGACTGGTTACATTATCTAAATTTCTAGATTTTATTTCTTTAAAATCTGTTACATATTCCATATTTCGACTCTTTGATGTAAGTTTTTTCATATATAATCATCACAAAAGAATAGTACAAAATTCCCTCAAAGTTAACTTGGCAATGTGAACAATGTTAATGTTCAAATCGTAATTGTTTTTCCAAACAAATTCATATTCAGTTTACTTCATTATTCTTTATAGGAAATTTGTTTTGAGATGTCTCAAAGTAAAATATGTGGATTCTTATATTTTGTGTACAATTATTGAAGCTTTTTTAAAAATTGCTTGCAATTGATTTGATGGAACATTTTACTTGTTAATTAAACTGATGCCGAATTCGGAGAAAAATTTAATTCAGAATAAAAATGTATGTTTTGGATAATTATCAAAACTTCAGATGTATTAAAACCAAAATAAAAATCTCTTTTTTTTCGATAACTAATTAAATACGTATCAATACATGTAAAGACTTGAGCATTTATGCGTCATATGTTCAAACATATTAATATTTTCAACTACCTATGAATATGACAAATTTATCTTGAAATATGTAAATTAAAAATGCTTTTTTTTGTAATCTATTTTCCTGAATGAAAGAATTTTATTTTAAAGTGTTTATTTTGGAAATAATTATAAATTCGCATTTCTTGAAAAATGGAACTTCGTGCTCGTTTGCTCCAATACTATGCGATAAACAGTAAGAAGTAAAATTCTTCTTTAAAACGTCTGACACCATTTTAACACTAAAGTTCTGAATTTTCAAAATAGCCGAAATTGATTTTGTTGCATTTCAAACAAAAAGCTATCAAGAAAGAATGAAACTATTCAATAGTATGTGGACTTCTCATTCAGAATTCATTTGAAAATTTTTCCTAGCCCTAGAATCCATTAAAATAAAAGATAAAAAGAAAGAAATTTTTCTACAATGCATTTCTCGTCATCAAGCGTTAAATCATTCTTTGTCGAGCTACTGGTGCAAAAATAATTTTTAAGAATATTTTAAAGAACCATCTGTTATTTCTATGGCATAAAGAATTTTATCCACCATGGTTGAAAAAGATGAGGGAATTTCGGTCTCCTCCCATATTCAGTGAAGGTTGGCGAGAATGTATACAGAATGTATATACATCATAAGAGATAATAAGGAAAATATTTTTCAACATTTGATAATCCTTGTCGAGGAATTCGTAGGAAACATCCCTTTGTAGATAACAGGCCTTGATGAACAATCAGTTTCGCAAAATGTATTTCCATTTCAATGGTGCAATTGTTTTGTTCCAATGGACGTTTACATGAGTACGAAGGCTATAACTCAAGTTCATTGTTTTGGATTACGCAATGAAAAAACGTTCAAATGAATATCGTATTTGAATTCTAAGATTTAACTTCATTATAATATGCTTTGCACATTTTTTCTGAGAACTGTTATGAAAGTTATTTCAATTGCCATGTATGTCATGAGCAAAGCTGAAACATAACTAGGGAAAGATTTGCGAAAAGTGTCTTATTATAAGAATTTATTTTAGAGCCTAATATTCACTATAGCTAGTATAGTAAATTCTAATTTTAGGCTTTAAGTTTCATAGACGAAATAGGCATTTTAAATTCAGACTTGCTAGTGGATTTAAAATTTCACTTGAAATTACGAGCTCTATCACAATAGCATGTTTAGATTAACGTCATTTAGGCATTAATCGTAATACTCTGGTGTGAAGTTAATAAAACTAGTCGTAGAATTAATTAAAACAAAAATTGTACGTGAAAGGAAAATGTTATCCAAACTATTAATTTCAACACAATTTCAAATTTTCCTTTGCAGAAATTAATATTGAATGTAATCGCTTTGCATAATTGTATCAATCTCTACAAATCTTGCGACTGTTTATTAGCGTAGCACTTGGAAACAACACTAGGACTATTGGCTGTGGATCTCGTAATTTTGAGCCTCGGAACTTTGGACCAAATGACGAGGACGACATCTGAGCTGGCAGCACAATCTCAAAGCTTCCACATTTCGGCAACATGAGTGAATTGAGCAACATCAGATTCAAAGTGCACCAGCACCGCTACTCGATGGGTTTTTCGTGTAATAGATTTCGAATCACGCATGGACAGAAACAATACCTGCTATGAGCTCTTGGTTATGACCCCTCGGATCGGATAAATCTCTTGAGGTAAAAGGGTATAGAGGTTGAAATGGTGATTGAAGTATTTTTGAATGATATGAGTACTTAATATTCAAAATTTGAAAATTTTAAATTTTAGCTTTGGTAATCAAAAATAAAAATAAGTTATTTTTTCATTTCAAGGTGAGGGCTCCCGAGTATCGTTTTTGTCAAGTTCCAAACTCTGTACAACATATTTATTTCCCAGTGTTTCATAATAATTTTTACACCCTTTTTTTATTAATCCACCTGTTTTAAACTTGTATCACTTGCTGGAGGAAAACCCCTATCTAAATTTATTTGCTTTTTTTAATACAAAATTGTTACACATATATGTATGTGTACGTATATATATGTGTGTATTTATATGCATGTGTATATATATATATGTGTGTGTGTATGTATATATATGTGTGTATGTATATGTGTGTATGTATGTGTGTGTGTATGTGTGTGTGTATGTGTGTGTGCATGTATGTGCGTGCATGTGTGTATGAGTGCGTATGTATATATATATATGTGTGTGTGTATATATATATGTATGTGTGTGTGTGTGTATAATCTGGGACATTTTACTCTGAATTTAGCAATTATTAAAATAGTATTGCCCCTCAAGAATTTTGCTGTAGCTAATTACAGGGATAAAGACCCCTAGATATCTTTTTTTCCCCATGTGGTCGACCAGAATTCTATGTGATCCCATGTTTCCAATCATTCTTATCAACACGTTTTTACCTTGTTTCGTTACAAATACATATTTATTTATCACAGTTCGACTAGATTTAGCTCTAGCACTATTAAACTGTCATTCACTCTCACTTAGAATAGTATCAAAATCTTGTCTTGTTTTAAACAAATATTTTGCCAATCCCGTCAACCAATAAAAACGCAAAGATGCATGTGTTTTGGCTTTTTTAGAATAAAGAAAGTGTTCGAGGTTAATCACTTTAATTTTGAAGAACCTTTTTGTATGTTTTTCGAATATTTCTTAAAGTTTTCGAAAAATGGTTTTAATAAAAGGGGGGGGGGAAAAACTTAGATTTGATTCTATCCGATTCATAATGTAAGCCACATCACGATAGATTAGTAATTTTATGGTAAATTAATCATCTATTTTCCTTTCAAATCTAATTGGCCTCAGTGGCTCAGCGTCATAGTCGCAAGCTTGAGGTAAGGGTTCGGTTGCTGATGTCACTGAAGATTCGTTGTGTAGATGGCTGATTCGTGTTAACTCTGTCGAGAATGTCCTCACATTGATACTGTCATCAATTCTCGTCAAACCAAACTGGTGCATCAGGCTTACAATAATTACTCGCTATTTGATTCAAAATAGTTAAAGCTGCCTTCCGGACACTTCTCTAGCTTGCCTATCCAAATGAATATTTATTTCTGTGGCCATATGGCCCTTTGTGAGTCTTCGTCTTTCTGTCTTCCTCTTCCCATCTGGTACCCATATTAGCGCAATTCTTGTATGATGTGATGTAATTCTATATCCAATTCATGTCCAGCTTAGATTTTTTTTTTTTTTTTTTTTTTAAATTTGGGTGGAAATAAGTAGATCAGACGTTTCATTACACAATTCAAAATTTGAAATTTCATCTGGCCATCATATTTTAAGAATCTTTCCAAGACAGGTAGTTTGAAAGACATTTAATTTCTGTTCTTGTGATTTAGAAAGTTTCCAAGTCTTCCATCTGTGAAGTACCTCTAATGTTGTTGCATTATTGAATATTTGTAATTTCAACTAATTGCTTATATTTGAAGCTTTCTAAAATATATGCATTATTCTGAATGAATGTTGGGCTTTTCTAATTCCAGTTCACATTTCTTCATCTGTGCCTCTTTTGTCTATCGTAGCTCCAAGGTACTCGTGTTGACCTAGTGTGGAAGTTTGGAGAGGGTGTACTAGCTTAGATGTTGGCACTTAATGGTGGTTCGAAATTACCAGGTGTATCGTCAATAACCCACGTGTTGCTGCTAAGTGCAACATTAATAATGAGTCAATCCTAGCCTTATGAGTCATATGCTGTGGCTTAATACTTAACATATTCACTATGAATTCGATCTGAACCACATACAGTTTATAGTTGCCCTACTGTACACAAATCTCATAATGTCCATTCTGGCTGTCAAGAGAGTAGTTGAGTATTAACAGCTATGTTTGAATAGCAGGTAGTCTCTTGAGTTTTTCTGTTTAAGTAAAGGTATTTTTAAGAAGCACTGAAGCGAGACATCATGAAGGTCACCTTCTGTTATGAATTGCTTATCAAGTAATACTGGGCGCCGTATACCTTTTGGTCAATACTGTTCAACTCGCCATGATTACCTTCTGTTTTAACGACTGAATGATTCTTCACTCCTTCGAATACTAAGTGGCTGCATTCTTGTAGCCTGATGTCATTGTCTGCAACCGTGAGAGTTCGTTGGGCTGGTGAATGGAATTTCCAATAGTTTGCTCATTTTATTAGATTTGAATGCTGGAATTTTGGGCTGCTTAATGAAAGAAGGGCTTTTGTTGAGATTTTGAGCTTGAAAACAGTCTTCTGCTAGAAAGGTTTTTTAATAAATAAATAGTGAATGCCATTTGTAGCTTTTAATAAATAAGATGAGTGACACATTTATCGAATGCAAAAGGAAACATTACCTTGAACACATAAAACGAAAAATCCAAACATATGATATTTAATCAGCTCCTTTATAAAAACCTTATGTTGAATAAATTGCCGTCAGATTAATGGTTTAATACAAGGGTGTCAAATTCAATTCTGGTCTCGGTAGCCTAGTGGTCATGGCTTCGGATTCGTGGCCGACGGTTTTCATTCAGTCACGGGTTTGATGCTTGGCCGCTAAAGACCCGCTGTGTAGCCGGGGCTGATGCAAGTTAAATCTGTCGAGGCCCAAAGTCCTCTCGTTGGCGTAGCGTGGAAATTAGGAGAAGGGGGTGCCAGCTGAGGTGTCGTCCTCGTCACTTGACCGTGGTTCAAAATTACGAGGTCAGTCACCAAAAGCCCTCCTGTTGCTTCTAGAGCGATGTTAATAAAAACTTAACTAAACTAAATCAATTCCGGCCACAATCCAAGTAAATCCAAGCGGGGCATACTATATGCAGTTACGGCTGTAGTGTTCCTTGTGACTTTTGCATTTTACTGCTTATGATATTAATGGTGCTCTTTATCTTTGATACACTAAAGGCATTATATGTTAAGGAGATAAAGTTCGCAATTTTTGGGAAAAACTACCGATGTTTGGTATTTTTAATTTAGTTTCACCAACTAGTTTTTTTTATTGAGATATACTGAATGCAAAGGCCTAAAATAGGCGAGTCATCGTTAAAACAAAATTAAAAAAAAATTAAATGTTTTTTTTCCTCTTGTACATTAACTTATCAGACGCAGAGCTGTGCAAGCTACTCTAAACGTAGCAATATTATTTTTTCCTGCTATTTGAAAGCAGAATATTTAATGTTAGGCTCACTATGCAAGGCAGTAGAAGACTAGTAATAGATGTGGTAGATATTTTATCTGCTGAACTGTATTCGCTTCTATGAATGGTGTGCGCCAATTCAACATGTATGAGTAAAAGTTAATTGATGTGATTCATAAATGTGTAGTTAAAAATCCTCAAAATTGAGATGCGATATTTTAGCAAAATTCTTGTTACTTGTTATGTTGACTGAGCCACTAATTCGGCATGCTTGATTTAATATTTGTATTTAAAAGTTTAACTTGAATTTGTTTTAAAATTGCGTAATAAGAATTACTTTTATACTGCTAGTCGGTATAATTAAATTCAATAATCGGATTTATTCATTGTTGGATTTATTCTCAAAAATTGGATTTATTCATTGTTTGTAATAAGCTATGAAGTAGCTAAATCATTAATTCTCATTTGAAAAAAATTTCATATTTTGTGGTATGGGATAACTTTGTTTACCGTTAAGGTGTTATTCGAGACGTAAGAAATTTTTTTCTAATTCTGAATCTTCAAGTTCGACACAAGGCTTTCTCTATTCACTAATGCTCTCCCGAGATACCCTGGCGATCCTTTTCTATTTTCGACCCTCCTTCTTCGTCAACCACTTTTTCTTTTTTTTTTTTTTTCAACTTCATGTCTAGACCACAGTTTAATCCTGTCTGGCTCTTGCGCCAATAAACTTTACATTCACTTACTCTATTCACTAACTATAGCTAGAATTTACATGTGAGATTACGATAAATGTAATTCCTGAGGCGATTAGTTAAATGAAAGATTATTGTTGAATTTAGCTGACGAAGTTTATGTAAACGAAATTCAAATTTCTTCCATCGTAAACATGGACTCTAGAGATCGCTTTTTATGTGAAGAAACTAAGACACGTGAAGTATTTGTATGTTTTTACGAATATAATATTTTTTCTTGCTGCATAATAAATTTTAAACAAAGAGAAAATATTCTAGGTTTTTATTCTTTTTTTAATATTTACTTTCTCGATATTGCTATAACTATAGATTTTGGTGCATGATCGTTTAAATAATAACTTATATTTAGCAATCATTGTCAATTCAGTTTCAGAATTAGACAAAGGACCTGATTTGAATAAAAAACTAAACTGCAAAAAAAAAAAAAAAACAGAATGTTGTTGCTGAGATACTAAAAATAAAATAAAAACTCTAAATTTTCAATCTTACACAAAACAATAATTAAAAATTAAATAGAACACGTCATTTCAGTCGTTACAAGTAGTACTTTAAATACCATGACTGAATAATTTGTTTTGAACTATGTACTATTGCTAAGTTTTGTGTAAACAATAAAATAATGTACGAGTAGATATACAGTGCGAGTTGTCAGATGATTGACTTAAAAGATAAAAGAACCCGAATTTGAATAGTTGTGAAAGCTATACAAAAAAATTTACTTTATTATTTGATAAAGGTTAATTCTACCGAATTGAAACTTTTAGTCAACTTCTTTAATCAACTTCCCAAGACAGTTAAAGAGAACTGAGAATCAGAATAGTGTAATGCAAATTTAATGAGGGTTTTCTACGATATGTTTTGGAACGATAAGAGATTGAAAAGATGGCAGAGACAAGACGAGAATGAGACTAAAATTATAATAATTTTTAAGCTTTATGTACAATTTTTGAATAAGATAATAATAGCGTGGGAGTTCAGCGATATTCATTCAAAGCAGAAATCTTAACAAAAGCGTTTTCATATCTGTTGCGGATTTCTTTTAAATTTATATGGTTTTCACTCTAAACGAGAAAAGAAAAGAAAAATATCTTTCCAGACACAGAAATTATATATCTTTCCGTTTTAAAGTTATAAATTAATTTTAATAGATAACTCGATAAATGAATAAGCCTTTAAAATAAAATTTAAATTGGTTTTTTTCCTATATCAATTGCTATCTTCATTTTTTTAATATTTTAGATTATTAAAATTAAGTCTCTCGATTTATAAGAAAATTAACATGTCAGAAACTAATTTTTTTAGCGATTACGTATTTCGACGTTAAGAATTGGTAAGATTTTGCATTCATAGTTAATCTGAAATGTTTCTCTACGCCGAGTGGTCATGGTCGTGGACTCGCGTCCGGCGTTGTTTTCGTCGAGTCGGGAGTTCGAGCCCCGAGGCCACTTAAAACCCTCCGTGCGTTAAATTTGTTCGAGATCCTAAGCCCTCCTGCTGCGTGGTGTGGAAGTTTGGAGAAGGAGGTGCTAACTTATGTATCGTCCTCGTCATTTGATCGAGGCTCAATTTTTCGGGGTCCGTCACCAATAATCTTCGTGTTGCTTCTCAGGGCGACGTTTATAAACTACACAATTTCTCTGAGCCAACACAGATGAGAATCGTGAAACAATTTAACGAGCTTCTACATGATTTCTCTTTCAGGTTAGAATAATTTTTTGAATGTAGAATCGTGATCTATAGCTGAATAAGCTAACATTCCTTAGGCGCAAATGGAGTTTCGCAATTAGATCTCTCGTCAGATCTTCGTGGAAATGGGAGGTCAAATTCCTGGGAACGGCAGTCACTACTGAAACCGGTATACATGCTGAACTTAGGTGATATGTCAGTTGGAGGAAAGTCTTAATCGCCCTCAGCTACTACCTCTTGGGGAGCCCCATTACTAATACTTCTCTGCATGTAATAATTTCAATGTGAACTTGCCGAAATACCCGCTCTCTATTTCATTCGTTTTTCCTAGAACGGGAAGTCGTTATTTTTCTTTTATTAACACTCAGAATCGCTTCCGTTATCTACGGATCATTTAACGAATGTTAAATAATCGTTTAGTTTTCAAATATTGCTTCAATTTCAGAAACTGTGTAACTTTAAGTAATTTAATTTGTAAAGCTGGGAATTCGTTCATATAAAGATCTGTAGCATGGTTTTGATATCCTGATGATTTTAAATTTTCATTTCAGTCTCAACTTTCTTGAGAAATAATAACAGCTAGAGTAACAAAATCTCAAGATCCCGATATGTGTCATTGGAAGTCTGGAAATTAAAGTACCAATATCCTATTTTGACACGCGTGTTTCCCCTTTTACCCGATCATAGTTCGAAATCACGAGTTTTATGAGCCACGTTAGCCAAGCAGGAAAAACTCCCGTCCACAAAGCATTTAAATTCACAAACGTTATGTAAAATATATGAAACTATTTTTCTTCTTAATTCTAGATTATTGTATTCATTTGAAAGCAATGAAGTGCTTACGAAAGATCCAAATATAATGAAGGTTTCTGTACAAATTTTGAAAATATTAGCACGTACTCTTTTTTCAAAGATGGGAACACTCCCAAATGAATTATGCAAATGGACAAAAATATTTTTCAAAAACCGAAAGAAAAATTGTTAATTCTCCTGAAAGTTTTATCACTTTTTTGCTATTTTAGTTGCATTTTGGCATTGAAATAAATAAAATAGTATAGATTCGAGGAAGAAAGTAGAAATGCAAAAAGATTAACATTATGCTAATAATTCAAAATAGTTGATAAAAAGAAACCTTATGTGATTGCGTGCTAAGTGTATTCTAACTTTCAAGATCACTCGAGGGCTGTAGTTCCGATTCTAATAAAACCCTTGTTAAAAACCTAGGAAGAATAGTAAGGATGTAAAAAAAAAAAATTACCTAGAAGACAACGAGGCAGGTTGCTGTCTCACACGTGATATGAAATACTAGCTTGGATAACGTCGTAGTCACATGACCATGAATCAAAATTGCGAGGTTCATCGCTGATGATCCCAGTGTAGTTCTACTGAGACGTAACTCTCAGGGGCTAACCTTCTTTAGGTAAGTAGAACGACATCCAGGTGCTTTGTGTGTTTTTTCTTCTTTCCCCTGGGGTTTGCAGTCCTTGAACACGGGCAACGTACTCCTGAAATACACCCTATCAATCCTTTTTCATTTTAGACCCTTCTTGTCAATCAATTTTTTCCCCCCCCCCCCCCCCCCCCCAAGGTCAGGATCCCAGATACACATTGCTTGATGTAGCATAACTAGATTTGGCTTTTGCACCATAAACCGTAACGTTCATTCTCTTACTTTTTAGAAAGGTGCAAGTTAGAAACGTAATTTCGGGGAGGGAACCCACGGAAAACGTATTTGCATTTTTAAAAATGGCTTCTGAACAATATTTCAGATTTTAACCCTGTTGTTTTACACTTGTTTTTTTAATATCTATGTTTTAGTTGTTATTAAAATGATTTAAAAACTTGACATTCTAATGCTTGGCGCAATTCTGCCATATTTGTCTCGTCGTATTTGGAACAATTTACATTAAATGCGTAGGATATCAAACTTCATACGATGGCGGAGATTGGAAATTAGTAAAGTTACGGTCCATCTCGGATGTCATGCTTAACACTTAGCCATGACATGAAACTATGATGTCCATTGGCAATAGACCTAGTGTTGCTTCTGAGTGTGATGTTAATAAACAACGGACTTACGCAATTGATTATAATTAAGCCCCCCCCCCCCCAAAAAAAAAAATCAGTCGACTAACATTCTTTTTTTAAGGATGAAAATTTTAAATTGCTTAAGGTTGTCTAGAAAGTGTAATATATTATCTTAAACTATGTATAGAATATAAAAGTTTATCGTTGTCCTAGTTCTGATATCCTTGGTTCGTAAATATATAGAATAGGATATATTAATTTAGTTCAATACTTATTATCATTAGAACCGGGGAGATTATAGTCATATTTTATGCATTTATTTATTCTGAAATACAAAAACTGTATACAAGAATACAAGCAATAATTACAAATCAGTCTTTTTTTCCTATAAAAGTTGAATAACTAAATGTCATAAGTTGTAACAATTTTAATCCTTAATTTTTGTTTTTTCCACATTGCACTATGAATGAGCTAACATTCGTATTACGCATCCAAAAAACCCTTGAGTGTCTGTCGCAAACCTACACAGAAGTAGGTTCCGCCTAGTGAAACTGCAGAATGAGTTTCCTCAACGCCTTTTATGTACTACGAAAATATAAGTTGGTGTAATATTTATTACGAATAGCTCTTTTCGATTCACTGTAAGGAAAATAAAACAAATACCAGTCTTTTATATTTTTCACCAATTCAAAATGATGACCCGTGTTTTGAAAATTTTTATTCGCATTAATAAATAAGAAGAATAATGTTATAAAAGAATACTCATTTGTATCTAAATGATTAATTTTGAATTTATTTTTGTGAAAATAATTAAACGACGTCGAAAAACAATCAGTCAATGAATATGGACGATCTTTAACCTATTAAATCAATTTTATTGCATTAGACCATAATGTCAGTTTAAGGTGAATTGATTAATAGTTTATTAACGTCACTATTGACACCGGGACAATTATCAGTAAATCGTAATTTTGAAATACAGTCAAATGACAAGGATGACACTTGAGTTGGCTTTCTTCTCTCCAAGCTTCCCCATCATGTCAATGTGATGATTTTATATCCCAATGAATTTCACATGGATTTGCTATTAAATTTTTCTTTCTTGATTTAAAATGAAAATTATTTTGCTTATGTTACGAGTTTTATAATTTTTCTTACTATGTAATGAAATCTTCATAGTATATATATTTACGAAAAAACTTTAATTTATAAAAAAATATATGTATTACGTCGAAGATTAAGATTGCGAATTTAGTGACGAGTGATATAAGAGTATAGTCCTGGGTTTAAGGCCTGATTCTATCAAAAATAGTGTTCCAGTCCCAACTACACTAAAATTCGTCGAGCAGACTAATGGGAAGTTTCTGTTCATTAAATAAAACTGAGCCTTCAAACCTTCATATGATTGTGAAGTGAGTGATAGAAAGTGAAGCATCAGTTCAAGTATCGTCTTCGTTTACTGACCTTGGCTCAAAATATCGAGGTCTGTTGCCAATATCCCTCTCGTAGCACCTCTCGCCTTACTACTGTGGAAACCTACTTTAGGAATCTACAAGCATCATGACCTCGAGACACCCTAGTGATCTTTTCTTCTTTATGAAGCTTGCTGCCTGTAATAAGCATGGTTGACGTACCTTCAGAGATACCCTAGTAATCCTCCATTTTTGGTCCTTTTTCTAGTCAATCATTTTTTACTTATTTTTTCCTCCTGGATCACAGATATACATGGTTTGGGGCTGCATAGCCAGATCTGGCTCTTGCTTTAAAAACCTCGACTTTCACTGATTCACTCTCCTTCTCTTTGCTCTAGCGTAAGGTTAATTTAAAATTTACCTTCCTTATTCTAAAAAAGTTGTGTGGTATAACGAGGAATGTTGTACTTAAAATTCAATTGAGTCTAAAGTGTAGAAGTCAGGGAAGAAAGGGGTGCCAACTCGGGTATCGTCCTTATCAATTGAGGTTTAAAATACAAAAAAATTTCCCCCAATCTTCGCCTAGCTCAACTACGACGTTAATTTCAGCGAAATCATTTATTTTATTAATGAAAATTGAATTTTTGTTTTATTATACATATGTAACATATGTAACAATTATTACATATGTAACAATTATTAAATTAATACATTCAGTAACTAATATCATAAGATGTAACTTGGCCAAATATGGGCTTTGCACCAATAAAGCGAACCAGATTACAGGAAGTCTCCAATTCCGAATTGCGCGGGGAAGTCATCAAAACTGAAGCGACACACAAACGTAACTTTCAAATGGAAATCCCTTGGCTCCTCCGCTTCCCAGAATGACTTGAGGATGATATCGAATAAATAAAACTATCCTTCGATTCACAAATTCAAATGTTATACAATAATTGTTTGAGATCTTCTCGACCGATACATGCCTGAATAAATTTATTTTTGGAAAAGCAAAAATGTTTTAAAAGCATATGAATTAATTCGATGCTATTCTGAAAATAAACTTCCTGTTACCGAAACCTGTTGCTTTAAATTTCCAATTACACAATTCATTCCTTGTTACTACTCATTCAATCTCCTTGAATCACGATATTTCTGGATTGTATCATCGGTGAGGTTGCATTTCTTAACTCGCTCATCCGTTTCTCTCTCGGAACCAGTTTTACTCCTCGCCATGCTTCATTTCCTGTCTGTCCCGTCCACTCATGCGGCTCGCACGGCCATCTTTTCTGCCTGCTTTCTCTAGACTGGACATTCTGCAGTGAACTAGGTCCTCGCAAAAAGCCTCCAGGGAGGATTTTTTTTTATCGAACATTCATTTCATTCATATAGAGCAATTGCACATGATCATTCGAGTGAAGAGGATTTCATTCCGAGTTCGTCCTCTACAGATTAGTGAATCTAGAGCATTGACTGTTTGATGTCAAATGTAGTTACAAATTATACGTGGTTTTCGGCAATGTAAAAGTGCTGGGTAATGAATTCTGAGAATAGCTTCTGCTTATTAAAGGGATATTGCCTTCAATTGATTGCTTTAGTTTTCAAATCTTGAACTCTCTTGCAATGACTAGCCTCGATTTATCAGTAATCGCGATTTTATGAATGAAATTTGTCACAAAAATATTAAAATTGCTTGAAGTGAATAATCAAGACCAAGTTATATCTCTAGTGGCTGGACTGTCTTCGTTTGTTTTTGTCCTAAATTGATACTCTTGACTCTTATGTGGTTATTGTTGAATTTACATTTAATTCTCGATTTGACGCAATTCTATAAGATACACGAGGGTAAATGGGGGACGGGTTTCATGTTCTGAACCACACTGAACTATAAGACCAAATGAAGATTTACATCAGAGTTAGTACTTCCAACTTTTCATATCCACATCCCATTATAATAGGACTATAAGACCCTAGTTTCATTTCCCCTGTAATCGTCATTATTCCGTACAATGAATCTGTAGTAGAATAGTGAAGGCCGTGGTAGCTTAGTAGTCATAGTCAGACACAGCTGGCGGCGTTGCTTCTGTCGAGTCATGGATTCGAGTCCTGAGGCTACAAAAGACCCGCAGAGTAGGGGGACTGTGCACATTAAATCTGTCGAGGCTCTAAGTCTTCCCTGTGGGTGGCATGAAGCTTTGGAGAAGGAGGTTCAGCTCGGGTGTCGTCCTTGTCACTTGACCGAGATCCAAAATTACAAGGTCCGACGACAATAGCCCTTATGGTGCTTCAAGTACGACGTTAATAAACAATTACAAACTCGGGACTCGAACTCGCGGTTCGATTCATACAGCACTGGCACGAAGCTCGCGACTATGATCACTCGGCTGCTGCAGTCTTTTGGAATTTAGTACATCCATTCATCTACAATAGCACATTTTTCTCTTTATTACAAAATGTTAAAGTGCATAAGAGACTTTATGAAATACACTGTGCACACACGACGCAGACGAAAATGGATTCGGAACGGGAACGAACACTATATATTAAATTTAGCTTAGGAGAGAGGGGTGCCAGCTCAGGTGTCGCCTTCATCACTTGACCGTGGTTCAAAATTGCGAGGTCCGTCGCCAATAGCCCTCGTGTTGCTTCTAGTGCGACGTTAATAAAAACTAAACTAAATTAAGTTTAGCTGCTTTACGTTTGGAATACAAGTAAGAATATACTACGTTTTATCGAAATGTTTTCCTGTTTGAAATGTTTTCAATTTGGAACCGATTCTCAAAAATTAGGGAAAGTTAATTAGCTTTAATAAGTTATATGCGATATGTTTACTATGTAATGCTAAGCACTAAAAAGGAAAGGATTTCGTCAACATATAAAAAATGTTTAATGTATTAAGAACGGAATGCTATTTAACCGTAAAATTAACGTGTAGAGAAAAATAATATTGAATTTAATCACACCAAACAAATCAAGTTACTAGTCATGTATAAATTTAATTTGAATTCACTACCACGGAACTGATACGCATCTTAACGAGCTTGTTTGTTCTATGCAAATTAGTATTCTTCGTCTATGATGTAGTTGATTTTCTTTTTGTAAATTTCATTCAAGTCTTTCAACATATATTTAACTAATTTGGATCCCTTTCCATGTTTACAATTCGCATTATTTTTCACTTGATTGAATATATATCCATTCTTTAATGGCGTGAGTACTGTATTAAAGAAATATCTAATATATCGAATTTATATATATCCCTAATGCATACATTTTCATTGATAACTTGGGAGCTACTGTGTAGCTCCCCTTCCCCAGTTATTATAATCAAATAACTCTTCATCAACAATTCTATTTATAAACATGACGTAGTCGCACATATTTCATTTTAACCACAACTTTGTTATTAAGACCGCAGGAATGCAAGCTTTTCCCTAAGGCTTAGCGGTATTCGGATTACCTATTCAGAGTCCTTTAGTCAACTGTGAATATTCCAAGTTGAGTGAGTAACACCAGAAATCGCATATTATGTTCATTGAAAATAATATAAACAGCAGGAACAGTTTTGAGGAAATGAAGTGGGGCTTTTGACCTGGCATTTATTTCAAAGAAAACGACTGCGCAATTAAATGTCGTTTACCTTTTCGTCTTGTTAAGGTCAAGACAAACTAGAATTTGTTCGTTCGTGAACACAACTATGAATATTTATAAATTATATTCATCAAGAATCGCCTTTGGAAATAATTTAACATTGTGTGTTAGTGTGTATAAAAGTTGAAAGCCTGTAAATCTTCATAGATGGAAATTCAACTATTAATTTTTCTGAATATCTTGATAAAATAAGATAAATTTATATATTTAACATACACACACATTTACGAACGGGAATGACGTAGTATTGTTTTGTAAAATGACATGAATGTTATATCATTCAAATTTATAAGTTACATTATGTTTTCAATTTTATATAGCCGTAATGTTTTTGATATCTTTCATTTAAATGCCTTGGTTTCTAGAATATTTCATTTCATTTTCTTTTTTTGTGTGTGTACCTTAAATGGTGGCCGTGGTAGCCTGGTAGTCATGATCGTGGGTTCGAGGCCTGATGCCACTGAAGACCCTCCGTGTAGCTGGAGCTGATGCACGTTAACTCGGGTCGAGGTCCCAGGTTCTCCCTTTGACTTAATGTGGAAGATTGGAAAGGGAGGTGACAGCTCAGACGTCGTCTGCGTTACTTGACTGAGGCTTAATATTACCAAATCCGTTGCCAATAGCCATCCTGTTGTTTCTTTGTGGGAAGTTAATAAACACTCACTTACTCGCTATTATTATTTTGACATTAAAAAATGTAAATATTTGGATAGATCTAAAAAATAACGTTAAATAGCACATTACGTAAATTAGAAGTGTAACAATGTTCACGAGGATATTGTGACATTCATTATACACACGTGTGTGAGTTCTGTACACCGCCTGCAAATCATCATACTTTTAATAATAAATATAATGAAGATTTATTGAAATTTATAATCACTGTTTACAGAAGGAATATTCACCTATAATTTCCGCAGATTACGTCAAAGGGTTCAAATCTTTTCCGTTAACAGTACCAAAATGTCCTTTACCATCTGAGTATTTTCCTCCTCTCGCCCACGACGCAGTTGGGAGAGGGGAGAGAACAAACACTTTGCGAAATCTGTTCCTTCATTAACACCTATCTCAATTTAGTGGACACCGGCTTCTTGATGGGAAAAAAATTGATACTTTACGATCTAGCTCTGCTCACATAGTGGGGGGTGAGATTCCTCGACTACACATATAAATATTAAAATATGATATCCTGAGAGCTCGAATAAATTGTAAATAATCAAAATGGGGGCACCCTAATAAGTTTTATAAATCTTACGTTTTTTCAAGTCATTAAATTTATTAACCGCGTTTGAATTAAAAAACTTATAAAAACAAAAGTAACCAAGTACCTCATACGGATAAACTCTAATATTTCCTCCCTTTCAATGTGCGCGTTTGATATACAGTGGCACAAACACTTGAGGATACACCTTATTTTTACTTGATAAATCCAACTTTCAATCAAAATAACACCTTAACCAGAAGTGCAAACGAATTTTTGTTCTTAGACATAACAAAAGGTTTAATTAACAGTAAAAATAAAGAAAAATCAACGACAAAATTCTAAAATAAAACTTTTTAGAGGCATTTCATATAAACATAAGCAGATTTTTACCTCAAAAAATTGAGGATACACAAATGAAATTTTTGTTTAACTACCACTTGATTTCTTTTTGCTTGCTACTAATAATCTAAGTTTGGGAAATTTTATCCTAAACTTTTTCAACTGTTATTTCTGTCTTTTGAAGTTGGTTATGAGAATATAAAGCTGTAATTTTAAATCGAAAATGGCTCCTCGGAAAGAGACTAGTATTGATGTAAGAAAATTTATATTAAGGTTATTTAAGAAGGGAAAATCTTATCGTGAAATAGCTGAAATTGTCGGTAGGAGTCACTCATGTGTCCAGAAAATCATTGGGAAATTTAAACGCGATGGATTAATTCAAAATAAGAGTGGAAGAGGAAGGAAAAGTATTCTGAGTGATGTAGCTAAAATGAAAATTTTAAAAGATATCAAGATTAATCCTAAACTGAGTGCAGTCAAACTAGCTGCAGAAACTTCTCGAATAATCTGCAGAAGTGTAAGTGCTGAAACTGTGAGAAATGTGATTAGACATGCTGGATATAGCAGTCGAGTAGCTAGAAAGAAACCTTTCATAAGCTTACAAAATCAGAAAAAGCGTTTGGAGTTTGCAAAAACTCATCAGTTGAAGACAGAAAACTTTTGGAAGAAAATTATATTTAGTGATGAAAGTAAATTCAACATTTTTGGAAGCGATGGTCGTCACACCGTTTGGAGAAAGCCGAACACCGCTTTGGATCCAAAAAATGTACGTCCTACAGTTAAACATGGTGGTGGCTCCGTCATGGTTTGGGGTTGTATGGCTGCAAATGGGGTAGGAAATTTTAGGTAGTTGCTTTCGTTACTTTTGTTAATAAATTTTTGCTTTGAATGGAAAAATAATTTCGATAAGTCGTTCAACTACTTTAAATATTATGTTCTTTCGCACCATTTAGTTTCAGTATCATAAATGTTTATCATAAAATTTTACAATGGTATTTGTTTCAATGCTTAGTTTTACATATCAAAGATTATCTATTGGATGTATCGATATAGAAAATGCCTATTCTAATAAAGAATAAATCATCGCAAATCTCTAACAACCGTTAATTATTAACACTTAAATAAATGCATTAATACATAAATATAGCTTCTTTAATTTAAAGAAATTCCAAGAATGAAGTCGCACACGAAGGTTTCAAAGACCGTGAGTTTTTTAAATGTTAATAATAGCGGATGTGATCTCAAATTTCCTGCATACCTGGAATATCTTTTTGGAAATGCAATATTTCTGCATCAATGATATCGACTACTCCCAAGACACAACTTTCTGCTTTATGGTAAAGAATTGGGCATGCAATTGATTTCACAAAGGAATATGCAAATTATTTTCCTGACAGAGAACTTTTACTTTCTTGGTATTTCCTATCAAAGTTTCTGGAAAACGACAAGAATTCTGAAATTTTTTTAAATTTGAAATATTTCTAGTTGAAAAGAAAATTAGTATAAAAATTAAATAATAATTTAAATAGCGTTCTTGGCAGCAACCATAGTTAATTTTGCTTATGTTGAGCAACAATTGTCTAATAAAAATTTCTTTTCTTTACACTGAAATTAAAAGCAATAATTTATTTAAAAATTATTTAACTTAATAGATAGTCCCAAACTCGTATATTCCATCGATTCCATCCTGATAAATGTTTTGTCGTTATGAATAGACAAGTGTTACTCAAATATAGGTAAATTTATTAGAATTCAAAGATATGGCTACTACTATTCCGCAAGTCTAATTATCTTCTCATATATTTCCTCAGAGACTTATCTTTTTAGGTACGAACGGGAATCATGACTCTGAGGCACCAAAGAGATTTCGATTTCTCCTCTTGGTTTATTGTTTTTGATAAACATGGGTGACGTGCCCCCGGGATTTCCAGACGACCCTTCTCTTTTCGAATCTTCTTGTCAGGCAATTTTTACTATTTTTTTTTCTGTCTAGATTACAGTTTAAACAAATATTTGGGGCAGCCTAAGCAGATTTTGGTTTTTGCGCTTTAAACCGCAACTGTTATTCACTCACTCGCTAAAAACTGCCTTCGACCAAATAAAACCAACAACCCTCCATATTTTTTTTCTTCTAAAGTTAATGAAATTCATTTGATGAAAGATTTTTTTATTTTTGAGCAAAGAAAGGAAAGTAACGCATAAAAGCGAATAAATCGTGACATCGCACCTAGTTCCGTGACTATAAATTCTCACCACATTCTAACAGATGTCATATTTTTGCATAACTTCAGTGGTTGCCATACATATACCCGAGATCTTTTTCAGAAAAAAAAATTCCTTAGGATTCGATTACGCCTAAGAATGCTGCTTTCGTGCCTCCTTTGGTCACGTCTGTAGAAGTTCCAGTGAATATAAATCGCACTGTTATGGAAATCTCCGGAAAGGATGTGGTTGAATGAGTTATTCTAACATATTTCGATCATTACGACATTTGTAAAATGCATATTAAGGCCTTTTTTCACTCAATTTTTCGGATAAGATCCCAAACTCTGAACACATTTTGTGATAGAAAATGTCTCAATAATGGTGTAAATCTTATAAAATTAAACGAATATACATTTATAAGAATGGTAGCCGCGGTACACTAATGGTTATGTTTTCGATCGAATTGTGGGCTCGAATCCTGATATCACTAAAGACCCATGATGCACGTTAAATCTGGTAGAGATCATAATTCCTTCCGTTGATGTGGGGTGGATATTTGGAGAGGATAGTGCCAGATCCGGTGTCGTCTTTGTCATTTATCCGAGATTCAAAATTACGAGGTCCGTTCCTAATGACCATCGCGTTGCTTTTCCCAACAAGGGGTAACTTTCTTTCGGTAAGCAGGGGCACAGTGACTCCGAGGCACCCTAGGGATCCTTTTCTTTTCCTATGGGGTTAACTGTCTTAAGTAAACACGAGTGACACCCCTCCGGGATACCCTAGTGATCATTCTCAATTTTTGACTCTTTTTAAATATTTCTTTTTTTCAAACGTCTGGATCACAATTGTACCTTGTTTGGCGCAACATAGTCGTATACGGCTCTGGAACCATTAATCTCCCCCAACACTCAATAGTGTTGCATCTGAGTACGACATTAATAAAATATCAATCTTTATATGTTTCTGTCGAGGTTCTAACGCTTCCAGTAGGTGTGAGATGGAAATTTGGAAAGTGCCTGCCTTTGCGTCATAATCTCTTGATCGAGATTCAAATTTACGAGGTTCGCAGCCAACAGCCTCTATATTACTTCTGCGTACGACGTTAATAAACAAGCATTTGATATCTACATGTCCCATACGTTTCTCATAAACTGAAAGCATCGATTTCGCTTGATTACTTTTCCGAATTTCGTGAAGCTGAAAGCAAACAGCTGCTCTGAAAAAACGACCTTCACGAATCTAGTTATTACTTGCCTTTGTAACCTACCTGCAATTGAAAAGAAATTTATTGTTCACATCAAGCAAAACAGCATTTTGTTGATTGGAAATCATCAACTGTAGAGGGCGACTGCTGAGTTCTGTTGTTCAATGAATATGAAATTCATGCGGTGAGTAAACGACTTAGCGAGTGATCTTGTTGAAGAGAAGCTACTGGAAATAATAAAAGCATCTTGTTTAATTTTATGACATAGAACTTTTTTCCCCATGAGATCGCTACGAATGACACGAGGTAATGGTAGCTGAAGTTTTTTTTTATAAATTTTTCCATGTTTTTATTTTGAAATCGAAACAAAATAAAACACAGTTGTGGCGTATAGTAAGCGATTTATTTCGATGGTGTCCCAAATATAATCGATAGTTCGGATTAATTACCATCGTTTACGGATCTGCCTGCAAAACTACCTTGCGGAAGCTTGACCCAGTCCACCATTGTGCTCTGAGAATCTGCTGTGGTGCGTTCCGAACGTCACCTGTGCAGAGTCTCTATGTCATTTGTAACCAGCTACCTTTGGCTTCGCGGCGCCGGAAACTGTCGCTCTATTATCATTTCAAAATGTCATTTCTCCCATCTCACCCATTACAGACCATTAATACCAGCCCGTCTTTAAGGAGACTTTACAGTGCTCGTCCTTCCTTCATCCGGCCTTTTTCTGAAAGGGTGAAAGACATCATCGAGGAACTCAGCCTACATGACTTGGGTATTCAACAAAGAAATTTTATTAAATTTCCACCCTGGAATGTTCCAAGGTTTACTTTCCATAACCCTTTTGCTTTATTCAGCAAATCCAACACATGTCCCATTGTTCTCCAGAGAATCTTTGCCTTCCATCGCTGTCAGTATGAAGATTTTATTCCTATATACACGGATGGATCGAAAGGAACTGGATACGTCGGCTGTGGTGTCGTTTCAAATGACATCAGGCACAGTTACCGGCTCGACTCTTCCTGCAGTGTCTACACTGCCGAAGCAGTCGCCATCTACTGTGCCCTGAAATTAGTCGAGAAATCCAGTTCTCGAAAGTTCGTTGTATATACTGACAGCAGGAGCGTCCTGGAAACATTGGTTAATCTAAACGATCGCTGTCACCCTATTGTGATGGAGATTGCAGACATGATTTGTTGTCTTTATAACAAGGGTTATATTATTAAATTTTGTTGGGTACCTAGTCATGTAGGTATCTTAGGAAATGAACAAGCGGACTCGGCTGCACGTTCGGCAACGAATCCTCTGCAGCTCGCAGTCCCATTTGAGGACATTCGACGTCATATTTTAATGCTCATTCATCAGACATGGCAGGAATCGTGGAATTTACAAATTAACAATAAATTGCACTCGGTGAAGCCGATCATCGAAGAATGGCCTGTATTTCCAATGCGAAGAGCCGATGTCAGACTGACTCGCCTTCGCATTGGACATAGTCGATTTACTCACAAACATCTTTTGTTTGGGGAAGATGCTCCCGAGTGTCCTTCCTGTCATGTCCCTTACTCTATTCATCACATTTTAATTATATGTCCGGTTTTTAATGATCATCGCCGTATTTATTTTCAGTCATCTGTTTTAAACCTATCTGACTTGGTGGGGAAAACCCCCCACCATAACTTATTTGCTTTTTTAAGACATATTGGCCTTTTACACCATATTTGATTTTTAACCTTTTATCTTTTATGTGTCTTTGTGTTGGTCTCTTGTTTTTAATGACATTAATTTCTAATCGATTTTAACAAATGTTTGGCGCAGCATAGCCTACTTTGGCTCTTGCGCCATAAAACCTCACTCTCACTCACTCACACACTCGGATTAATTACCATCCATAAGAAAAATCGAAACTCCATTGTAATTGTTAGTCCTTGGGTGACGAAATTACAAAAAATTACAATGTCCATTTTGTTAGGATATGACAAATATTTTAGTTTTAAAATTGTAAGCTTATTTTTCAAACATGAAGCTCTGAACTTTGCCAACGTATCTAAATAATTAGAATAAAGAAGACAAATCGCCTGGCAGCTCAGCTTGGGTGAAATGGCTGAAGGGCCACGGGTTTGAGTCTAAATTCAATCAGACTGCAAGGTTAAAATAAAGATAGTTGTTTTTTCCGTGGTATGTATGAATGGATTGGTTCGAATTGCTTTGATTCTAAAACTACAAAAGGGCTGTTGAACCCCGGTCAAGGAAAAGAACGACACCTGACCAAGTATTTCCTTTTTTTAGAATTTCCACATCAATCCACCAGAAACTTACAAACCCAATTTGATTAAATGTGAAGCAACTTATTCTGAAAAACATTTTTTCAGTAGAATCTGGACTCAAACCCCCATAAGTCCAAGTTGATTGCTGGCGAGGAAACTCTTAACCTATAACTTAAGCTACAATGGCTTCCGATATGGTGTGTAAATTCGGATAGTAGTACCAACTGAGCCGCTGACATGGATTCAAAATTAAAAGTTCACTGCTAACACCTTGATAATAAGCCAGATCGAATATCTTAAAGTCATTTCTCAAGATTGAAGAGACTTGCTTAAAGCTATTAGAAAATCTGAATTAATCTCGCATAGAAATATTCAGGTTTAAGATTGTAAGAGTATTTTCTTATTATTTTGATTAATTTAGAAAAAGTTTACTGAATTATCCTCGATCCAGAGTAATGATTTTAGAATATCCGGTTAATTTTTAATTTTTATCTGCATGATCAACATATCTCCCTTACCTGTGTATCTTTTTAAAAATATATGATAACATTGCGCCCTTCAAAGGGTTAAAGGCCGTCATTGTAGAGTTCAATAGATTGAATTCGATCGTCTCGCTTCAATCTACGGCTTCCTGAAACCGAATAAATCAACATAAATAGCTGTATATTACAACACTATATACATAAGGATAAATCGATATGCGAATTAAATTTTATCCAGATATTTTAGTTATTTCTAATAAATAATTCAAATTTTACGATACACCCTTATAAACTCAAATTCATCATCGTTTGGCTGTGATAATAGTAATCATTATTTTGAAACAAATTAATCCACTTCTTAACTAAAGGTTATTTGACTTAATTCAAATTTAACGAGTTTTGCCTCTAAACGTTTTTGTTAATTAACTCATTTTTCCCCTTAAAGATAAGATTCCATTGTCATATTTAATTAATGTTATTTTAACAATAATGTTAATCAGTTTTCTATACTGGTATTGTATTTTGTCTTAAAAGCATATTTGGATAAGCGCAAAATATTCGAAGAACAAAAGACTGTAGCAAATTTAATTACATAAATGTCTTCAAAACCTATCACTTCTATATGAATGTTAAATTGATTCAACAACAGAATCTTTCTCACGAAGATGGATTAACGGCTGTTGACCGTATGTTTCGCACGAAAAAGATTGAAAAGAGGAAAGTTATTAGTAGAGTTAATTCGTCATAAAATGGATGGTTGGAAAATATTTTTACAACTACTTGTTTGCTCGTTGTCGAGGAAATAGTTTTTTGTTTGTTTTTAAACAAGAAAGCCAGAAAGAATGTAGAAAATTAATTATGATATATCATTCTTATTTCGATGCGAACTAAAATGAACTTGAAAACAATTTAAAACGGGAGGAAAGCAGCGATACAATATCGCAAGGTTTTCTTTTCTTTCAAAAATGAAAATCGAAAGTAAACTTGGAAATTATATATATTCGAATTTAATTAAAAGCTTATAGCTTTTTTTTGGCCTTTGTTAAAATGTCATGTGTGGTTATTTGAATTAGCATTTTTGTTGCGCTAAGTTATAAAACTGAAACCTTGCTCCTTCAGTTAATAAAGATCCATAATTAGTATTTGTCTTTCTATTTAAATTATTCTGCAGTTCAATTTGAACTAATCTTGCTCCATAAACCCCCCACAGTCACTCACTCAATTTGAACTGAATTTAATTACTAAAATAACAGTCAATGTGGTAATAAGCAAACTTATTTCATTGGTAGACAAAATAGACAATTGGTATGGTAACAGAAATATTTGGTTTATTAATTTCTTTAGATTATTTAAATTGACAATTTCCTCAATAGCTTTGTTATTTAATTCTACTCTTGAATGTTTTCCCCATGCTCTGTTTCATGAGTAACAGATTCATTTTTCATTTAGAATGATAATGTTAAACAAATATCAAACTGCATCTCATAATGTTGTTTAATGGAATTTTAATTTACTTTGGAGTATTTTTAAACGTTGAGACAAATTATAGCACAAAATATCAGTCTTTTGATATTTCGTCAAGAAATATTAAATGTTTTGCATCCTCGAATGGCAATAAGACCTTATAGCGTTTTGTTAAGGAAATAAAAAAAAGGATTAGTGCTTCGAGATGGTGGTAAAAAACGAGTACTTTTCCATTAATGCCCTACCATTTAACGATTTCTTTTCTTTGAGTATTTCTCGGTGAAAGATGTCTCTATCTTATGTTGTTGTTTTTTTTTTTTTTACTTGGACAAAATTATTCTAAATCCTTTCTATATCTCCTCCAAACGTTGAAATCAATTAATTTTGGAGATTGATTCAGAATTGTATATTTTTCTTTAAGCCTTCGTCAAAGGCGCGTAAAAAATATGGCAATTTGGCGCGAAAAATGCTTCAAAAATGTTTTCGTGTAATAGCCAAAGGAATTTCTACTATTTAAGGGGAAATGTCTAAGCACTTACCCCATGTTTTGAGTTCATCCACACTCTCACTTTTACTGAATTCTTATTAGCAGCATGTTGTTCATTTACAACACGTTAAATTTTATTGTGGATGTTAAATAACGAAAATTCGTAAAATTGAAATTTTTTGTATAAAAATACTTTTTATGAATTTAAAAAGTATTCACTCTCTTGTCTCTTATTTTTTTCTCAAATATCTTTTATTTGGTTAATATTCACTGAAAATATCTTAGACAATGGATTTTATAGTGTTCCATAAAAAAATTTATAATCATAATTGTCTAATTGGCTCGACTTGTAATAGAAGTATCCCGTTATAAAATTGTTTTTTTTCTCAGTATGAAATTTATTAGCAAAATTTTTTAGAACAGGAAATGGATATACTATTGATAACATTTATTATTACATTCACTTTATAAGTTATTTAATATTGAGATATAAAACTACGAGATTCTTATTTGGAATTCTGATTAGTGAAATGCTACAATGCTATTAGAATAATTTATAAACTTGCATATTTTTGTGTAATGTATATAAGAGAAAGACAAAGATTGCAAATATTATTTAATTTAATTACGTTAAAATTCAGTTAAAATACATCTGCGCTGTCAACGAAAATATGATAGATTTGAAGTGGATAAAACATTAAAGAATGCCTATCATGTATCAAATTCTTAAAAAAATCAATCAAATATAATTTCTTAAGGAAAAAAAAGTCATTGTTGATATTTTCATCTGATATTCTTTTTCTCCTGCGGAGTCGACATTTTCGTAGGTTTCTATAATCATACATTAAACTGAACTTGGGAAAAGATTTTTTTTTCAAATACCTTTTTACTAAATTTGATTTTTATTTGCCCTTTAAATGAACTTATGACCATATATTTCCTTATGTAAGGATTGCAAATCTTTTTTAATGAAATGAGTTGTATAATATTGTGAATGAATGTTGTAAATTAGAATGGAGACCGATTGTTTTTGTTGCTCATTTTAAGTCAATGGGTGTTGACCATGATTCTAGAGAAATGTAGTTAAAAAAAAAAAAGAAACGTGTTTAGAAGGTCATTCGACTTCAAAATTCACGGTTGAAAGTAATTTTTAACATCAATATGGTAGTAATGAGGTGAAACTAGTTTCATTGATTACGAGTGTTGGATAAAGAATAGTTTGATCCACATTCGATAAATAGACCACAAATATTAAATTTGAGTAATTGCTTATAAATAAATGAGCATATAAAAATTTATCTAATTTGCAAGTGAGTTTACAAGAATTAGTTTGTAAAATAAAATGATTTATTATAATGTCTTTTGGAAATGTGACCTGGGTAAAACTGTCATAAGATGATGCATTAAAAATATCGGAGCTTAACACTGTCAAAAGGGAATAAAAGGTTTACTTAGAATAGTTAAATCACGAGACAATTTTTAAAATTTACGGTCGTATCATTTTGATTATACAATAAAATAACTGGATAAATTATTTTACAATGAATGCAGAAAGTCTTATTGACTACACTAGCATTTAAGTATCATATAAATGTCTCTTTGTAATGGGTTTGTTAAGATCTATTAATTTTATTGTTAAATTTCTGTTTAAAAATAATTCTTAAGAGTTTTTGTCTACGAATGTTTTGATATATCGAATACGTAATTACGGTTGGCTTTTACTAAGTACGCGCTTATATAAGTATAGTTTCCTATTGAATTTGGCCAACGAAGCGCAATGGTTAAATTTGCCATCTGTCTTTAAGATTAAATCTTAAACTCTATTTTTTTCTGTCTTCACCATTCTAAATCTTTTAAGGCAGCTTTTCAATAACCATTTTGTATCGGGTTTTATCAACTGCGAAACAGAACCATGCTCTACAAATCAGTTCTATTAATAAACATCAAATCTTTTGAATTCAGTCAGTGTATCTACTGCTAAACTCATTGTTTACAATATAATCTGTTTTTTCAATCGCATGGACACCGTCTTAAAATCTACTTTCCTATCACCCGCATATGTCCAAATGCGTTTCTTTAAATGTTAAGCTGAAAGTTTTCCCATTTCCAGATAGTATTAATGAAGGTACTGAAAAGATCCTATTATCTCTATACATGTTATCAGCCTTGTTCATCTAATTGTTCCTCAGTTCGGCTTTGAAGTTGGAAGCGTTTCTTTTCCTGGATTGCTTTAGGGTGTGCTGAAAGCAATTAAGGATCAACGCAGTTTGGATATTTTTGGAACATGAAAAGTGGGCGGTTTGAGTAATATGCGGATGCCGAGTTAATTTTGGGAAGTCATTAGTTTTTATAACATTAAGTAAACGATGAATAGAAACATTTATAATTTTCAGTAAAAAGTTATTTAAAATATATTTAAATAACCTGAGGGACATTAAAGACTTGAAGTCTTTAAAATAATGATTGGACGTAATACAGTACTCGCCGAGGTGGGCGTTATTTTGTATTTCATGACAAATTAAGTGCATTATATTTCATGACAAATTACAATTATGTTATAGAACTAATGCCGAACGTATTAATTTGATGAATAACTTGGCGTATACTGTGTTTACGCCTAATGATTCGCCTGCGTATGGGAAATACTCGTTTTTGTTCTCAAACGTCTTTTGTTTGGGAAGAAGGCTTCTGAGCGTCCTTCTTGTCTCATACAAACGTAATCATATTTTGGTTGTCCTGTGTGTCAGATTCATCGTTGTTAAGTTTCAGGGGAATTTTTCATTCAATTTTCACTCCAAAGAGAATTATTTCGTCTCTTATGTTTTTTGTATTATTTTATTCTGTGCATAAGTTAACATCTTTAGAAGCTAAAATTCCACACATTTTTCCCATCTGTCGTCATTTTTCACAACTGTGACAAGAAATTATATTATTGTTGCCAGAAATAAAGTATGGTTTTACGTAACAATCATTCCATCGTTTTAATTCATCTATTTTAAATCAGCCCGACTTGAAGGAACACCCTCAACCACAACTTGTTTGCTTTTTTAAAATTATATTTTTAATTAAGATTTTATCCCTGACACTTTTCATTAAATTTTATCTGATTCATAATGCGGCTTCAAAACTTTCGTCATATTTTAGACAAATGCTTGTCGCAGCTTAGTCACATTTGACTCTTGCGTCATAAACCTTTTACTGTAATCACTTCTTTAAAACAAATATACAATTCACTTAATAGCACTTGTTTAAATCATCTCGCGTGAAATTTAAAGTATTTTCGAATTTTTGATTACATTAAAAATGTCACGCTAAGTTTCGCAATTAATACCGGACTGTACAAGTTGTATTCCGGGCAATATTTAAAAAAATTATTTTTCTAGTCACATATCATTGCATCGATTGGTTGGTAAAACTCCCTCTCGACTTCTTTTAATAAGCCGCCAGTGGCATGTTAGGATTACCTATTTTTAAACTTTTATTCCCTATGATAGTAACAAATTTGGGATGATATAAAAATCAATGATTGAAATAAAGATTGTTTTTTGCTTGCTACTTAACATTGATCTTGCATTATATTTAAATAACATTCATTACATGCATTTAAGTCGGAGTATGTAATCGCATTTTAAAATAAATATTTTTGTAATGATACGTACACTAACAAAATTTCCGAGCAGCGTGGTAATTTTTAATGAATTTGCATATCATTCAAAAGATTAGAGAGATCCTAATAAAAAAAATTACAAGGAAAAACTCTCTAGGTACAAAAGTTGCAAATGTAGAATTATAATTTTGAAACTGGAAATTTAAAACATTAAATAGGACCATTCTCATTAAGACTTCATGTCACACGCAGTGGAAGTTAGAATGAGGTAAGAGCTTGGGTATCACAGCACTTCAGTTCAAAATTACAAGGTCAGTCTGTGGAAGTTTTGAGAGTGAGGTACCAGTTTGAGTGTCGTCCTCGTTACTTGACCAAAGTTCAAAATTACGAGATTCGTCACCAGTAGCTTTCGTGTTGCTTCTAAGTGTGACGTATAAAAAATCAATCAATCAACGACATCAGTCACCAATATCACAATGTACTACTTTGTTGCAACTTTAATATTGGATAAATGCGAATCAAATATTGCGACACAAGTAATGAAAACGAAATGAGGCTACACGCTCGCCTTCCAAAACAAACTTGGAGGTTAGTATTGCAGTAACCCGATTGGTAGAATAACATATATAGCCAATGTGTAGCAAGTTCAGGTCCAGCATGCCCTCAGGGCTTACCTTCTTTAAGTAAGTAGGGGAATCATGACCCCGAGATACCTAGTGATCTTTTTTTTCCCCTGTGGGGTTTACTGACTTGACAAACACGGGTGCCGCAGCCTCTGGATTTCCTAAAGATCTTTCTCTATTTTCGTCCCTTCTTCTAGACAACCAATTTTTACCCTTTTCTTTATGTCTAAATTAAAGTTTAAGTAAATATTTTAGCCGCAGCTTCTCCAGAATTTTCTATTGAGTCGCAAACCTTAAATGTCACTGACTGTCGCTACATATTAAAATCGCTTCAGATTATACATATTAAAATCTGTCGCTGCTTTAACGTCCTCACGTGGGTTGGAAGCATCGGTTCTCAATCAATGGTGCGTGTACCCCAGAAGGGTATGTGAGAAGCCTTCAGTGGGCATACGAAAAGAAAATGGTTACGGCTGCCATAAGAACCTCTTCAATGGCGGAAGTGGGAAACAACCTAAAAGATTTGGGGGGGCTTTTCGCAGTGGTGAATAAAGAGAACTTCATGGTATATCTGTTATTATTTACTAGCACGGAGCTTGTTGAATAGTAGTTTTTCTCGTATATTTTTAAAAACATTAAGAGGCAAATTAAGCGCAGCTCTGGATCTGAGATTGTATTTATCCTCTCTTTTTTAAGCCTAATTTTTCAAAATTTTGTGATCATTGCAGTTCCAAATATTCCAATACTTTCTTACCATTTTTTTTTTTAAATTTGTTAACTTCAAAAAAAGAAAAAAAAAAAAAGAAAAAAAAGAAAAAAAAACTGCACGATGTCACAAATAATTTAAATTAATTCAATGTACACTTTTGTGAGAAGTTTTCGGAATCTGTAACTAATGAGGGAAACATGCTGTATGGGCAAGGAACCTCAATGTTTCTTGGCTGAGGGAATTCGGTCTAGAAAAGGCTGCGAGTTGCTGGTGTAAAGAATAAAGTTACATAGTTATTTATCAATAGTTCTCCTCTTGTTGCTTCTAGTGTGACGTTAAAAAAAACCAAACCAAGCTCGTGTTACATCTAAGAGTGAAGTTTATAAATAATCAATCAGGGCCATCCCTGACCTCACTGACTCCAAAATTGACCTGCTGAATACAAAATCCCTCAGGTCTTTCAATACGATTTCATTTAATCTTAGCTGAATCAGGATATTTATATCACTGAAGTCATATTGTCCGATTAGAATAAGAGAAACATAAGAATTTCGTTTTTAGAATGTATCTGATATGACGAGTTTTTTGAAAAAGAATAAAAAAAATTTGGGCATTTGTGTAAGATTCCGTCCACCAATTAAATTCAGAAGTTATCATTAACCAAATAAAACAGGTTATAAATTAAGTAGGCCTCAATTTTTCATATAGAAATATAGGAATACCTGAAAAGGGTAGATTGTTACAAGAGAAAAATAACGGAGAAATCCTTTTCTTCCTGACAATCGGTCATTTCTTCCGTTTTTTTTTTATTACTTCGAACAAAATATTATTCTCTGGGATTATTTTCAAAATTAAAATGAGGTTAACTATTATGGATCTTACAGGACCCTCATTTCCTTTTATAGGTGTAAATAGCTACTCGCAATGAAGATTACTATCCAAAATGAAAATTTCATATGCAAATTAGCACATTTATTCGATACGAGTGAAAAATATTTTTTCACTGAATTTTATCAAGTCTGTCATTTACGAACCTTTCGGCATCTTGCCTTCGATTCAAGTTATTTTTAAATTCCTTAGAATACTTTTACAGATTTAAAAAAAATCTGGCGAACAGGATTGTACTTTGACATATTCTTTCTGATAATGGTTAGAGAGTTAACATTCTGTTAAAACATTCCAATAAAAGTATTTTTATTAGTAGAATAAACAAAATACATTTTTAAGTCAAAGTCTAGTGTTTCCAACTAAAAATCTTGCTTAACCTTAGCTACACTGAAATCTCATCTCTGATTCATTGCAAATATAATTTAGAGCAACTTATTTATTAATTGTAAATAAATGAAAATTATATGAGCACTCACAAGTTATTACAAATTTTGTCATTTTGCCTCTACATTTTCTTGTGTTTGTATAAAATATTCAAATCTTAAGTTTATAGATGACACGCACGCACAGTTTAATTATGATATCTATCCTTCTTTAGGCAAGTTTAATTTTTCACTTTATCCGGAGGTCTTAATTCGTATGCATGTGTTGCTGGTGGAAAAACACCGAAGTAAAAAATATGGCAGAAAGACCTTGATAAATGGAATGTTTATAGATCACATAATTCTTTTTTTCCTTTCTATATTGTTTTAATTATTATTAGTCCTCCGGACAATTTAGGCTCATAATTTAGTTCATGCCCTAAAGCCGCATCATAAACTGTTTTAACAACCTTGACACACACTTGTTGACATTCAATCGTGTCAACCTTCTCGTAGGAAACTGTTTACGATCCAATACATCGTGACTTGTAACAATTAATTTAAAAATATTGCATGGATTAATTTATTTCAAAGCATTTTTAAAAGGCTTAAAATATGCTGGAAATGTAATATATACGTCACTTAAATCTGAATGGTAGGTTTCCGAAGTGATGTTCTCTTTAACGAAAACTCAATTGTTTAATGTATGCAGGTTGAGTGTTTTGGAACGGAGTCCATAAACTTGTCTCGTTTTTCAAATTAAATTTAATGATGTTCCTTTCTTTGGCTCAAATCAATAGAATGTAAAATATAGAAGAAAATTTATGGGGTCACATTGTTCGATTGTACGTTTTGTTTGAAAAGTATTATGAATTTTTAAATAATAAATAGTGTCAGAAAATTAATAGCTTGAAAACAAAACTGTACCAATTTTTTATTATTTACTTATGGTAAATAATTTCCCTGTATTCAAAATATAGCGTAAGACTTGGCAGAGAGAGAGAGAGAGCACCAAACTAATACTTTTTAAATTAATCGACTGTCAGTTATGAATTAACTTTTAAAATGTTTGATTTATATGTTGATTTATATATTGATTTATATATTTAAACTGAATCTGTCTGTTTTGAAGCATTTGATTTTTAGCTTTATTCATTTTTATTTATAATGGATAAATCGATCAATAAAACATAACTCAGTATTTCTTATGTGTGTACGTGTGCATGGTTTTGATTTGTATCGTAAAGTCTTAATTTCTTACTGAGAAATAACCAAAATAGCCAGACAAAATTTATTCTGCATATTAATTTATCCTTATGAACATAAAGTGTTAATAATACAACTAATAGTATCGATTGTCTGGTTTTAGAAAGCCGTAGATTGACTTAACCCTCACTGTTTTAATACTAAGATAACCTTCTAAAGGTCAAGAAATACTAGTAGAAATGCGTAACTCTGGATGGCGAGTATTTTGAGAAGTCTTAAGAATATTAAAACAAATTAGGTTTCTATCTCGAGATTATATTTTTAAGTAAGAATGAAAACCTCACATTAGTTCGGGATAATTAAACATTTACGATACTGCATGCTATTTCAATCTGCGTCTGCTTGAAACCAAACAAATCAACATTAATAGCTGTATTTTACAATATGTAAATAAGGCTCAATTAAAAAAAACAGAATACATTTTAACGTTAATAAACAATATATTGCAATATCTTGCTACCATAGAGGCCCCCGGAATTCTTTATTTTTTGCCCTTCTTGTCAATCAATTTTTATCTATTTCCCATTTTTTCAAACGTCTAAATCACAGTTATACCTTTTTTGGTGCAGCATAGGCATGTCTAGTTCTAACGCCATTAAACTCCACCACTCATTCACACAGCTTTCATAGAAAACTATGTTGAAATTAGGCCTACAATTTTGAAGAGGGGAAAACGATAACAAAAATAATTGAACTCTATGGTAAATATAACACAGAATTTATTACTTTAGACTGACAGTAGTAACTTGATATTAGGCTTGCAACCATAATTACTGAGTGATGTTTATATGAATCTCATTGAATAATGTAATACAATCGGACATAATACTTGTTACAATTGTCAAATGGGTAGCTACAAAAAATTGCAGCGAGAGTCCCATGGGTAGATATGGAAGTTAGAAGATTAAGTGACCAACTCAGTATGGTACTTGTCACATGACTGGTTGAAAATTGAATGTTCTTCACCAAAAGCCCTTCTGTAACTCTTGAAAGTCGCTAACTACCCGCCCCAAAATGAAGCAATCAAACAACATTTACCTTACAAAGTATATTTTGACTAAATTTTTAAAGTATCTTTTATTCCAGTCATTTTGAATTCATGAACTTGGCATGGTGTGGATGTTAGGAGAGGGGGGTGCCAGCTCAGGTGTCGTCCTCGTCACGTGACCGTGGTTCAAAATTATGAGGTCCGTTGCCAATAGCCCTCGTGCTGCTTCTAGTGCGACGTTAATAAAAAAAAACTAAAACTAAACTTGAATTCATGAACATATTAATCTTGTAGAATTTGTTCTTTCCTTCCGAAATCTTCCTTATTTATTTGAATGGAATAAAGAAGAAAAAGGGAAGTTAGTGCAAAATTACATTTTTTCTATTTTGATTATTTGTTTGTGGGTTTTCGGATCTTTAAAAAAAATTACAATTTTTTTTTCAAATATTTTAATTCTTCAAAATCTTTCCATATTTTTTGCTCTTTCGGATGCACTTTGCTTTCAAAAATCCCTCATGGGCTTACCTTCATATTAGTACAGGTATCACACACACTCACTCACGCTCACTCTCTCACTACCCAAATAATAGTTTTTTCTTCCCCATGGCGTTTAATGCCTTTAGTAAACATGGGTGACTCGCTTCCGGGATACCCTATAAATCCGGTGTTGTTTCCGTTATGTTGTAGGTTCGAGCCCTGATGCCACTAAAGATAATTCGCGTAACAGAGTCAATGATCATTAAATCTAATCGAGGTTCCAAGTCCTCCCACGGGTGTGGGCTCAATTATTGCTGAAAAATAAACTTCAGTTCACTGTTTCACATAAACTAGTCGATGGGGAAGTTATTTAAATATTCCTCTATTAATCACAGAACCCTTACCCTTGGGGATTATAAGGGGAACTCAGGGACTTGCCTTCCTTAGGTAGGTATGGGTTTCTTGACCCCGAGGCATCTTAGTGATCTTTCTCTTTTCTATGGGGTTTACTGTCTTTAGTAAACATATGTGACGCGCTCTCGGGGTATCCTATCGATCCTTATCTATTTTCTACTCTCCTTGTCAACTAATTTTTTAACTTTTTACAAATTTTTTCACTCGTCTAGACTATTGTTACATCTTATTTGGCGCAGCATGGCCACATCTGGCTCATGAACCCTTAAACTTCACTTTCACTCACTCTCTATTTTTGACTCTTTCTTGTCAACCAATATCTTTTTTCAGTGTTTTAACGTCTAGATCACAGATTTACCTTGTTTGGCGCAGTATGACCACATCTGGCTCTTGCGTCAATAAACTTCACTATCACGCACTCGCATTAATCACAGCAAAACTTTAAACATTAATCATTAGTATTATTAAAATTCATTTTTATTAATGCTGCCATTTATACATAACAATCGGTTGGAGCTTCTAATATCTGTGTCATGGTGCCAACTAATAGGCTATTCGTATGCTATTATTAATGTGTTGATAATTATACGTTTGTCAAGAAATTGACATAAATGCTAATGGCAAATTTCATTTTTTTACACTTTATTTTATTTATTGCGTAACGTAAAATATACTCCGTATCCTGGAGCTGTGATAGCCCGTTACAACCTGGTGGATCAAGGGTTCCAAGTTAAAGTTTAAGAAAAACAGTGTTGAATAATGATTTTCAAAGTCATTTTACACATAGGCGTATGGACTAAGACACCGAATCAGGTTACGTCCTTGTTATTGACTGCAGTCTTGGATTTATCTCTACTACAACCAACGATGAGAACAAGAAATTACGAAGAGAAGTTTCATTACTATTTTTAGAAAAAGTTTAGATTACTTCTGTTTTCAAGCGTGGAATTTCAAATATTTTATGTAATTTTGTTTATTCTGATTGCTGAATTTTTTTCATAAGATTTAATGTAATATTCAAAAAAGTCTTTTTCTTCTCTACAGAATTCAAAAACAAGTCAATTTTTCTTTAAAGCATCAGCTTAAATGAGGATCTTTCAAACAAGCCATTATGTAAATTGGAAAATATTTTACACTCGAACGAATACAAAATAGCCAGAATTGATTGCTTTATGGTTACACTTTCCCTATTGAATTTAAAGCGTCCTCATTTTTTTATGCCATGAACATCTATGCATATGGTCAAGATGATTCTGTTTATGCTAAATGGGAAACGTCTCAATCAATATACCATTTTAGACAAAGAAATGCATTCATGCGAAAATAGATAGGTTTTTCACTTAATTTTTCAATAACTTAATTATATTTTTAGAAGTACTTAGTTATTGTATAATATTTTGAAGCCTGTAATATTATGCAAATGTGTCTGTTTGTTTTGATGAAAACGAGACGATATATTTCAACTACAGACATGTATTAGATTTCAATACATTTGTTCCTATAGGACTCGCTGTCTTTGGTAAACATGGGTATGGATTGGGTCAAAGGCCCCGGGAAATCCTAGCGATCCTACTCTATTTTGGCATAAAAAAAGATTCCCCATTTTTCAAACATCTAGATCACGGATAAACATTCTTTGGCGCAGTATAATCAGATTTGGCTCTTACGCCATAATTTGTAATACATTGGATGCAATCAATACATTGAATGAATATTTCGAATTGACTGGAAAATGAATTGTCATAGTTTTAATATTATTTAAAAGCTTTTTCAAACAGTTTCAAGGAAAAAGTCTAGTTTATGTTTGAACCGCCCTCGTATAGTCTAACAATTTTTTTTCTTTAACATGCAAAGTGGAAAAACCCTCTTACTGTGTTTTTATTAAATAAAACACAATGTTTGGAATTATTTTTATCTAAGAGGAAAAAAAAAAGATCCGAGTTTAAAAACGCAAATGAGCAGAATAAAAAACATGCTGTTTACCCACCGTTAATGAAGTTAACATACATAAATTCTAGGACTTTTATTTCGATATAATGTTAAGAATGGGAACTTATTCGTTAATACTTGTATGAGTCAAATGTAGTAATAAATGATACGTTGATAAAAACTCACGTGCTACAATATAAGACTTGAGAATTTGGTTCAAATCAGGATTTCAAAGTACACAATTTTAAAAGTTCATCCACAAAATTCATTTTATCACTAATATTTTTTCTTCAGTATTGAAGTTTTTCTGAAAAATTTCCTTTCTTAATTTCTAATCATTCTTTTTTATTTATTTATTTATTTTGTAGAATAACATGTGGGAGATGAGTACCATGGAGAGGAGATACTCGGTGCCTCCCAGCACCCTATCCGACCCTTCTGGGAGGTGTCGTACCACCGAAGACCTGCACGCCTGGAGCATCTACAGACAGAATCTAAATTCCGATTTCACAGACAGCGCACTCGGTACGTTCTTTTACGAATTTGAGATAAATTTTAACAATATTAAAAATCTTGATAGCTTATGCGTGTACTATTTTACTTGTATTGAACATGATTAATCGAAAATGTGCTTGCTATTTCATTATGTGTGGGGATATAGTTGCCTAAATACTTCTATAAAACAGTTACACTGGTGTTAAAAATTGAGAGAATTTTCATATTTTGTAGAATTTCATTGAAGGAATTGAACGAAGTGTAAAAATACTGTTTCGAAACAAAGATGCAAATCCTGTGCGTCAAATACGTAAGCGTATACGTGTATGGGGACTAGTGTACGGAACTAGTCGAAAAACAGGATTTATAAAATCCGCATTTCGTTCGTTAGCGCATTTCACCGAATTTCTTGATGTTTTTTTGCAGCAATCGCTTGAATTAAAATTCAAACAGTAAAACTTAGTAACCACCAACGTTTACATGATAAAATGAGGTGTCGAATTGTGGGTAGGCTAGAAGCAGGCCAGTCTCAAATCCTGATTTGCAGAGAATTCGATTTAACGCCCAGTGTCGTGTCTTACTTAAAGAAACAGCTTAAGGATACTGGATCCGTCGAGAGAAAAGACTGGGCAAGGTCATGCAAGAGCCTTGACGGCCAAAGAAGATCTCCATTTGTCCATTACAGCGAGGCGTAACATGGATGCTACAGCTTCTCAGGTCTTTCATGAGTTGTGTGCAACCACAATAACCAGAGTTTCAAGGGTGACTGTTTCCAGAAGACTTCATGAGAGAGGGCTGTTTGCAAGCAGACCTGTTGTTTGCCTTCCACTCAGTTCTGCGAACAGGAGAGTCGGCTTAAATGATAAAGAGATTATAGAGATTGGAGCATGGATCAATGGGCGATCGTTCTCTTCACTGATGAATCTAGGTTCAGTCTAACCAGTGATTTTCGCCATACTTTCATATGAAGAGAATCCGAGACCCGCTACCTGCCCTCCAATGTCCAAGAAATCGACCATTACGAAATCGAAGGCTTGATGGTCAGGGAAGGCATATTGGATGGCCGCACACACCTCCATGTCTTTGAAAGAAGCACTGTGACTCTTGAGAGGTGTAGAGAAGAGATCTTGGAATCCTACTTCCACCTATTCAGGAGTCAAAATGATCTCGATTTCCTTTTAATGGATGACAACGCTAGATCGCATAGAGCTCAGGTGACACCTAATTTCTGGAAAGTGAGACTATTCACCGGATGTATTAGCCAGCCGAATCTCCAGACTTCAATCCTATAGAGCATGCCATGGACGCTCTGGGGAGGGCAATTGAAATTCGCAACCCCGCTCTGAAAACCACCCAAGACCTGAAAACAGCGTTGTTGAACGAGTGGGATCAATTGCCACAGGAACTCATAAACTCCCTTATTTCCAGCATAAAATAAAGATGCGAGGTCTATAAATTTGTAAGAGGAGATCATACCCCCTATTAACCCTTTTTTTTGTTTTGTTCTATTCTGCAACTGCTGTTTCGTACCTTGAGACTCCGATGAGTGTTACGCATGATAATGCGTGTGTATTATAATTGTTGAATGGTTATTTTTTTGTATTATATCAACCCAAATTTAATTAAAATCTGTCCAGTAGCTCTAGAGATAATCGACAAATCGGAAAATTCTCTTAGTTTTGAACACCAGTGTACACCTAAATATTTGAGCTAAATCTGTTCAACTTTGTCTTTTTAAATTTGTGCTGTCGATACTTCTTTGACAAAAGAGATCAAGATTTTCGATACCGAGCTTCTCTCTTTTCTAGAATTTCCTAAACATCATCAGTGGCAATATCAGTGGAATCTTGAAATTGATAATAAACTCAATCATGTGTATCCTACTATTTATCATTGAAATTCATTCTTACGTAGAAAACAAAACTTTTATTTTAATACAAATAATAACTGAACTCAAGACTTTCAAATAAACACATCCCGAAAGAAAATCTCCTTATGGGTAACCATTGTATTTGTCCTTGGATTATGAGATGTAATCTTGGCTGAATATTCTGCTCGTAATGTTGCTCCTCTTAAGCATTTTAAATCACGTATATTAACTGTAAGTGATAGGGTTTGGGAAAACCCCAAATATAATTCAATTTTTACATGCCATTAGTTTTACTCCATACAATTAATTTTACTGAAACAGTTTTCTGTTATAATTTTTAAGCAAAATTGTATATTTTAATTTTATTTATTGTATTAAGTTGTAATACTTTAACGTTGACAGAACATGTCGCTAGAGGACTCGGTGCCAGAAATGTTATGCAAACAACCAATCCTAAAAATTTATTTTCATAAACAGATAAGGGAGCAGAGATTTTCCAATGCGATAAGCCTTTACCTGAATATTATCTTGCACATATTCAGGCATAAGTTTTGAAAATCTGAAAAATGTAATAGCATATTTAAGGACTAGTTTGCAAACATGGCAACCTGAATTTTCAACCTTTGCCTTGTCTGATATTTTTCTGAAGTGGTGAGCTTAATTCAGCCTTTTAAATATCTTTCGTGACAATCAGTATTTAATGACTGTAAAATTTGGAAAAGGAAGTGCTTGCTCGGGTGTTGTCCTCGTCACTTGACCAAAGTTCAAAACTATGAGTTCTGTCACCATTAGCATCATGACACCGAGAAATACTTGTTCGTTTTTTCTTTCCCATGGAATTTACTATCTTTGGTAAACACGAGTGACTTATCCCCGAGACGCTCTAGCGACCCTTTCATATTTTCGACCCTTATTTCAAAAACTTTCTTTTTCCTTTTTCTTCTATCTTTCTTGCATCTAGATAGCAATTACACATAATTTGGAGCAGCATAATCATATTTGGCTTTAGAGCCCTAAACCACACTCATTCACTCACTGTCGCCTATAGCCCACATGTTACTTCTAAGTGAGACGTTAATAAACAATCTGTCAAAAAGTGAAGACATATTGCGCAGCGGGGCATGATTAAAATTGTCGAAACTGTCGCTGTTCTCTCGTTCGGATGGTATGAAAGCGTGGAGTGTCAGCTCAAATACCGTACTCATCACTTGATCATGGTTTAGAACTATGAGATCAGTCACATTTAGCTGTCGCGTTGTTTCAAAGTGCAACGTTAATAACAGTTAATCAACTAATTCAAAGGACATATTTAATCGTGACAGTTTATGAAACTTTACAAATGCACCTGCCTCAGATAGAAAATCCAGTTCGTGAAATTGTGTTTTCACAAATTATTACGGCAATTGTTTTTAATTGATTAATTTCTTCTCAAAAGTCCGAATTTAATGACTCATAGACATTTTAGAGAGTTATGAAAAGTTTCTTGAATTCATGTAAAGATTTCATTTTCCCAAAGTAAACTGAATCCTGAACATGAAAATACACATACAGTGGCACAAACAATTGAGGATACACCTTACTTTTACTTGATAAATCCAACTTTCAATCAAAATAACACCTTAACCAGAAGTGCAAACGAATTTTTATTCTTAGACATAACAAAAGGTTTAATTAACAGTAAAAATAAAGAAAAATCAATGACAAAATTCTAAAATAAAACTTTTTAGAGGCATTTCAAATAAACATAAGCAGATTTTTACCTCAAAAAATTGAGGATACACAAATGAAATTTTTGTTTAACTACCACTTGATTTCTTTTTGCTTGCTACTAAGTTTGGGAAATTTTATCCTGAACTTTTTCAACTGTTATTTCTGTCTTTTGAATTTGGTTATGAGAATATTAAGCTGTAATTTTTTAAATGGAAAATGGCTCCTCGGAAAGAGACTAGTATTGATGTAAGAAAATTTATATTAATGTTATTTAAGAAGAGAAAATCTTATCGTGAAATAGCTGAAATTGTCGGTAGAAGTCACTCATGTGTCCAGAAAATCATATGGGAAATTTAAACGCGATGGATTAATTCAAAATAAGAGTGGAAGAGGAAGGAAAAGTATTCTGAGTGATGTAGCTAAAAGGAAAATTTTAAAAGATATCAAGATTAATCCTAAACTGAGTGCAGTCAAACTAGCTGCAGAAACTTCTCGAATAATCTGCAGAAGTGTAAGTGCTGAAACTGTGAGAAATGTGATTAGACATGCTGGATATAGCAGTCGAGTAGCTAGAAAGAAACCTTTCATAAGCTTACAAAATCAGAAAAAGCGTTTGGAGTTTGCAAAAACTCATCAGTTGAAGACAGAAAACTTTTGGAAGAAAGTTATATTTAGTGATGAAAGTAAATTCAACATTTTTGGAAGCGATGGTCGTCACACCGTTTGGAGAAAGCCGAACACCACTTTGGATCCAAAAAATTTACGTCCTACAGTTAAACACGGTGGTGGCTCCGTCATGGTTTGGGGTTGTATGGCTGCAAATAGGGTAGGAAATTTAGTTTTTATAGATGGTATAATGGATCATAAGCTTTATATAGACATACTCCGCAACAATCTTAAAGAAAGTGCACAAAAATTGGGTTTAGATGGAAATTTTATATTTCAGCACGACAACGACCCCAAACACACGGCACGTAATGTCAAAATGTGGTGTCTTTTTCATTGTAAGCAGCAATTGCACACACCACCACAGTCCCCTGACATCAATGTCATAGAAAATTTGTGGGCCACACTAGAAACAGCGGTCCAAAAACACCAGATTAGAAACAAAGCCCATTTAAAGCAAGTGTTACAAGAAGAATGGGATAAAATATCTCCAGAAACCACTAAAAAATTGGTCGAATCGGTACCAAGACGTTTGGAGGACATTATAAAAGCCAAAGGACATGCAACAAAATACTGAAACTGTCTATGCATGTAATATATCGAAAAAATTTCATTGGTGTATCCTTAATTTTTTGAGGTAAAGGTCTGCCTATGTTTACTTCAAATATTTGTGAAACTTTTAATTTTAGATATTTTTTTGTTGATTTTCGTTATTTTTACTGTAAATTAACCCTTTTATTACGTGTAAAAGTAAAAATACGTCTTCTATTCTAGTTAATGTGTTATTTTCATTAAAAGTTGGATTTATCAAGTGAAAGTAAGGTGTATCCTCAATTGTTTGAGCCACTGTAATTCAGCCGTTATAAACAATCTAAAATTTTATGCAGAACAATATTATTTTATTGCAGTTGACTCAGGAGCTCAATTACTCCAATTTTTATGCACATTTTATCATGACCTATTTCGAGTGTTATCTCATTAGTTACTTTAGTTTCATTTAAAAAATTCTCTTTATAATGTTTAACATAATTTGCTGATCTTGTCATTTATCTCATTCTTGTATTATAAAAATTATCGTGAATTATTATACTAATTTTCGTGCTTATGATTTTGACTGAATAACTCGGATTTTCTAATGAACAATTAACAAAAGAATGATGTCCAATCAAGAGCAGGAAATGCTAACTTGTTAATCGTGTTTTGCATTCTAATTAATCACATTAACATTAGTCTTATCTTTATTTTCCTAATAGGCACATTCATTAATCCATATATTCATCAAAGAGATGTTTTCTTTCCAGACACGGGTCACAAATCCCAACCTCCGTTTGGCAACTTCCGCCTCCGAGAGAGCACCGTTCAGACAATCCTCAACCACCCTAAATACGGACCTAGGGAGAGGAACTCGGAACTGGGATCTAACGTTTTCACCTACCTCCGTTTCGGACTGCCTCGTGTGCTGCCCCATCCTCCGGCCAAGCCCCTGAGGAACGGGTCTAGTGGGTACGACTCGAGTGACGACAACGCGTCCCCTTACCTCGATCGGGGCCGGCGGACTCGCAGCGACCCCGACTTCCGCAACCACGTGATTCCACCGGGACCGGAGGGCGCAGAGACCCGGAAGAGCTCAAGCCGCCTCAAGGCATGCAGTGAAGCCGATCTCCTGGCCGCCGACTCCAGGGCGCAGTCGAGGCAACAGGTTATCAAAGCAAGAGAAGACGCCAGGGAAGGCTACCAGAGGAATCCCATGCCTGGGAATGGGCATGCGGTGGTGGCCGGCTCCAAGGCAGGGTCTCATCTGTCGGTGAATTCCAGGATGTCGCCGGATCAGTCCTCGTATAGGAGTCCTGGAAAGGTGAGTTTATCTCAACTAAAATGCCCCGAAATAGAATCTCTTTTTGTAAACATTTATTTATTGGTGCTTAAAGACCCTGACATAATTTTCAAAAGATGCATAATACGGTTTTTTTAGACCATTTGGGAAAACATATTCGTTCCCTTTCATTTTTATCAAACACTTTTTGCAATATCATTGCGAAATAGCGGAAGATTATTTCAGTGTGAACTGGTACTGACGTACAATGTACATGAAATATTCTTTGCGCAATTAAATACTTATAGAAAGAGTGAATAATCCAAATTTAGTTCATTTCTGGAAAGAAAAAAATGGTTTTATTTCAAAATTAGATGTAATCGCATATAAAGCAAAAACAGATTGTAATCACAAATGTGTGGACGAAATATGAATTTAGAAACATACCTGCACATAATTTCATGTATTTTAATATTTTTCCCGTTTTCTTTTTCGCTATAATTAAGTCAAACTGGAAGAGTGTATTGAATCAAAACCAAAGTTCTTATTATAAAATTAAGTTTCAAGCGAATTCCATAGAAATTTTTACAGACTACACATTTATAAGTTTTGACAAATACTGCAAGGGTTCAAAGTAATATTGTAAATTCTGCTTTATTTTCCAATCTTTTGAATACATATCGAAAGCATTTAAATCCAATTAGATAGTAAATGCTTTTTCTAATTACCCCAAACCACAAATATAGGCTTTCATCTACATCTTTTTTTTTTCTTCTATTTGTTGCCTTAAATATTAGTTTCTTTTACAATTGTGAGAAAATTAAATATATTCTCTCTGTGATGTAAAAAGGGTTTGAATCGTACCGAACATCACACACACAGTCGTAATTCTCGAGTCCCCATTCCATTTAAATTTATCTCAAGAAATAATGAAGCTGTTACGTTAAATTGGATTTCAAAGCCTCACATGGCAAGGTGAGGAAGTAAGCATAATGAGGCATCATCTCGGATATCTCCCTTGTAATTTGACAATAGTTTAAATTTACGAGGCTTATCTCAAATCCTAGTTTTTAAGCTCACGCAATGCTGCAATAACACGTGAATGAAACTATAGTGAACATTTTGTATAAATCCACAGCAAATATTTTCTATAGGTGAGAAGGGATTAAGAAGTGTTCATTCTCCAATTTAATGCATTGACTACGTTTTGCGTTTTTTGGGTACATTTTATGTAATATATCTATTTTTATACCTTGAATACGTTTAATCAAAATTAGTTTTTAACCGTTGCGAGTTTTATAAAATATTACAACCATAAATTGTGAAGTATATAAAAAGTCATCCGCTAATTTAATTGAGGTAATTTTAACATTTATTCTAGAAAAACAATTTTATATTGTAAAGAAATTATAAGGCAATGAATCAGTACAATTTTGTTGAGGAAATAAAGCATTCTATCTTAATTCTGCAATGCATTCAGAAATTTCATATCTAGGAGATCATGAACTTCTGTCTATAATGTAATTAAAGGATCGAAAAGGCTTTTAATTCTGGCCATTGGGGGAAAAAACTATTCTTCATAAACATAATGCTGTAAAAAGGAAAAATATAATTGATCAGCTTTTAAAGACTATGAACAAAATGAAAAATTCTATCATAAATACAGCAAAAATAGCTTTCCGAGAGCTAATGCGGTATTAACGACTTTTCTGCTCTACATAATCTATAGACTGGTTTTTGCTTCTGGCTTAAGGTTTCTAGAGGAAAACAACAATCAGATACGAGTTGAAAGGTGATGTCGGCATTTCTCTTGCGGATGCTGCATCCTGTGTTGTACTGACGGTTTGATCTTTTTTCAATGTGGATTTGAGTTTGTTCAGAATGAAATATTACTGTGTTTCCAATACACTACCCACTCGTGACATATCGATTGGTTGGCAAAAACGGGTATATGTTTCTTTTTCACATATTTTCATTGGACACTGCCTTTTTTATATGGATTATTTATAGTTTTATGCTAAAGTGGATTGATATTTAATTAGATAAGTGGATAGATAAAAGAAAGAGTTCTTAAAAATTATGAAATTCAATAAGATGTGGTATACCTATCTACGAGAGATGTTGGTTTAAACTTTATTTTAAAATTCTAAGTACATTAAGGATTCAGAAATGTTTTTTTCTAAACTTTTAGTTGTATAAATGTAATATATTAAATTTAACTTTGCTTATTTCTTACATTTTAGTGTTAAGATTGCTTTTAAGTCGAATGAGACATTTTGGTCACATGTTGAAAGTCTGAGCTTACTCGCAGGCTGTGATGCCAAAAATTAAATATTCGGTTAATCAAAGTTAATACTAATTTAAAGCAATCGCATGATTACTAAACTATTCTTTTGATTGGCTAGTAATTCGTGATTTTTAACATCAAGACTCGAATATTCGCACATCTAGTAATAACCATTTTATTTTTCAGCTGGACGGTTTCTACCACGATGCCCCCATGCTTAATGAACGGTTCTTTCCCAAGGACAGTTTCTACTCCACTCTTCCAGGTGCTTCAAATGAAGGTGGTCTTCCCAGGTACCCCCATCTGCAAGTTCGTGACCTCAGTTATGAATTGGACATGTCCTCGGCGTGGCACACTTTGTGCGGGGGTGCCCGGACGAAACTCAGGATGCTAGAAGGACTATCCTTCGAAGTGAGAGGAGGAGAGATCCTTGCTGTCATGGCAACCACAGGTGAGAACGATATTGAAATTTTCTTTCTATCTGTGTATATGTATATCTTTCTGCATCTTACCATTTTTAGCGAAGCTGCTATGAGATTTTGATATTTTTAAATATACATTTCGGAGAGAAAAATTCGGTCGATGGTATTACAACTCGACTAATAAAATAAAATATAACTTTATTTCTGGATATATAAAATGAACAAAAATGTTGATTTTTGATTTAATATGAAATTTAAATATCGAAATTAGTGGGAATAAAAAGCTGCAACTGATTAAAGATAATTATACGTGTAATCTTCATATTCATTCCAAGCGTGTGTACGCTCAATTCGTTTTCATCTCAAAATATTGCATTACAAAATTACTAATTGCTTGTTTAAGTAAAGAGATCTTATTTCCCCACATACTTTTTCCGGATTATAAAAATAAAATGAACCTACTGAATTTTTATTCACAAATTCTGTAAGGCAGAAATTTAAATTTAAAGGTTTTCAAGCGAAAAATAAATAGAATTAACTAAGAAAAAAGAGAATTACTTTGAAATTTGTTTTTCTATTCATGAAGCTTGAAATAGTGTTATTGATAGTTGCACTATTATACTTCTATATCTTATCTTCTTGAAACTTTAGCTGTTTTTAAGTATTGAAATATCTATAAATAAGCTTAATAAATAGATAAATCTTTTAAGAGTTCCAAGTTATTTACTTTGTATTTTGGTTACTAAAACGACAACCAACTTGTGCTTTTTGACTGAAACCTTTTTCATATTTATGACCCCGCCAAAACGTAATTTAACGTAAACTGTTCTGATGATTCATACTTACATGTACATGAAAAATAGTATTATTTTAAGCCGTTTTTCCCATTTAAAGTAAAATCCAGTGAGGTTTGAATTATTTCAAAACTATTTTAATTGCTTGCAATCAGATAAGAACAATATGCTGCGCCCGGTGTATCATTACATTTTAGGTATGCGTTATTTTTAATTTTTTTTCTTCTGTTGATGGTTTGTGCGATTCTATTTTTCCTCTTCCTGATGCGCATGTCTGACCAAAATTCAGTCGGTTCATTTTTATGCGCATATATTTTGAATGAAGAGTTATTCTTGTTCTTTGTTCACGTTGCATACATAATATTAAGAATTTTTATTTATGCAGCATTTTCCCTTCCTATTAGAGTACACTTGCAGAGTAAAATCTTCCTCTTTGCAAATACTTCTAGATTTGCAATGCATGATGCAACATTGATAAAATAATACTGTTGCAATAATTAAGGCAACAACAATACAATGAAAATAGCTAGAATAATTCATAGTATGTTTTTTAAATATTAAATAAAAGAAATTTTGTCTTTATACTCTCCCCTTGTTTTGTAAGAAAAATATTTTCAAATATTAAAATTTTAAGTACTAATTATGCTCTACATTTATGTACAAAGAGAATATTCCAATGCTTTACATAATTAATAATATAGTAACAATATTAATAAATAATAGAAACCTTAGACATACAGTGAACTTCACGAATAAATATTATAAATAATAATTTCATAAATTTAATATATATTTTTATTTTGTGTTTTTAACACCCCTTCTCACAATAGAAAATTCCCCATGGATGATTGACATAATAAATACATATCAATCCTCAAAAGTATACCTACAACGAACCTTGCGGACGATGTCGATCAAATAGAAATATTTCAACTTTTATAATAAAAAGTTGAATCGACTGCAGTCTTTGTATTATATTACACTTTTATCTCGAATTTGCTTACATGGTTTTACATTTTCCTTTTAACCCCAGCAGATCTTTGTTAATTTAATTTTTTTCCACACTTTATACTTAAGGCACCATTAAACCTCACTTTTTTTGGTCAATATCAATTGCTATCTGCGAACTAAATTAATTCAACTTGTTAATCAGGCACGGTAGTCTTGTATTCAAGATCGCAAACTTAGTGACCCGCGACTGACCAGTAAAGCCATGGATTAGTCTGTATTTCATCAAAGACCGTTGAGCGGAATAATGAAAGCCGATACGCATTAGATTGAACTGGGTCTTAGAGTCCTCGGCACTTGATCGCGGCTCAAAATTTGGACACCAGTTGGCCTAATAGCTTGCAGTGACTCTCTTCTACAACAAAACCAGAAGTTAAAACGTCTTATTTAACAAGCCAGATGAAACATCTTTTCAGCCTAGTTGGTTAAAGCGCAGCAAAAAACGACCGGTAAACTTTTTTTTCGAACCTACTGGTACAGGGTTCGAAACAATGCTAGCATTCCACAGCCAAGGTCAGAAAATACTCTTCCCCTTGCACGAGGCAGAATAACATCCCTCGATGCCTCGGAGAAAACGTTCAGCACCGAAAGCTCTAGAGAAGAGGTTCCAAAACTTTATTTTTTGTCCCGTAGACCGCTTGATTTTGTTTCAATTTTTCGTATACTCCTTCCTAGAGGTCATTTCGAAACCAGTCAGACAGTATAATATTTATACTCGAGCGTTCCTAAGTAGAGTAAAACCGAGGGTAAAGTCTCATCCAAGGCATTCCCAAATACTCGGGGGACAGCAAAATGTACTGAAATGACACGTGACAAATGCAAAATTTATCTGAAATGGAGATAACTTACCCGATAGTCATGTGACGAGCGAAATTTACCTGATAGTAACTATTGTCGTGTGAAATCTTACACTGCCGAGTGATTTCAGAGTGCTCCCTAGTATTGAATTTTTAAAAGTTCTACCTCAAGTATGTTTTTTACAGTTGATTCGAAGCTAGCTACTCACTTTTTTAGGGTATACTGTAGAGGTGAAAATTTGAAGAAAAAGAAATGCATTAATTTTTTTTATTCATATACCTTTACCAATTAAAACGGCACAAAATGCAATTCTTTTAACGTTCTTGCATAAGAATTACACATAAATTTTAATAGAGTGGTAAACAAGACGCCTTAATGTCAAATTTTTAATATTTGGTCACAAATTAGTAAATCTTAACGTTAAATCTCCTTTGCCAGTGATTTACAATTTTTTTTATCTCTCTCTACCAAATTAGACTGCCAAAATTAGCTGTTATCCAGTATTATGCGGCTTTTCTGATTTTGCTATAAGTAATGAGATATCGCAAGCCATCATCGTCTCTTTTTGTCGTCGAAGCAGGCATACTGTCCATTGTGGGTCTCTTAAGTTTTTCTTCCATTGTTTGATAGTATTTCATATCTTTATCTGTTTTATCAGGGTGACACCTTTTCAGATGATACTCCAGCTTGAATAATTTCATTGACTCATTGCTTATAACTTTGTTGCATAAAAGGCACATGGGCAGACTTTGTCCGATTATGATGAAATGAAGCCGATTTTTAAATAATCAACACTGTACTACATATATTTCATTTTAGATTAGTAGCAGTTCCTTATGGATAAAAAGTAAGCTATTTAAATATAAGACATAGAAATTCAAAATTGATTCTCGGTGTAAAACCTTTGTTTAATCTTGAATTAGATACACAAGTTGTTGTTTTAATTGCGGCATTTTTCACCAAATTGTAGAACTCTCACTATATAAAAATACACTGCAAAATTTACCTACTATAAAAGTGTTAAAAATTAAAAATCCGCCTTATGTCTTCGGCGCTAGATATTTATCTACCCCTTGGAGGGGTAGAGAGTTGGCCTTCAACTCTCCATCACTGTGAGATGGCGCTTCGAACCCACTGTGTCCGATAAAAAAGTTGACCGGCCGCTTTTTGTTGCGCTTCTTGCAACTGGACGAAAAGGGACGTCCTTTTCTGACTACTTTTCAGGCGTTTTAGCTTTTGTCGTTGGTGTTGAAGAAAGTCGCCGCATACAACCCCTCCAATATACTCGTGAAGGTACGAAGAGAAACATTATGAACGGTATTTGTAGAGAAGGTCGTTTTCCAGCCTTATTACCATTGTTATCCATCCCTCTGTCGAACTGAGTTTCGTTGTGCCGGCGGTGTTTCGAATCCCGGTCCATTGGGACCGAAGAAGAAAAGTTGACCGGTGGCTTTTTGCTACGCCTTTAACAACTCGACCAACAATGATGTCCCTGTCGGGCTAGTAATCAAAATCGTTTTAACTTATGTCATTTCTGTCTAAAAAAGTCGCCGTAAGTCCACCACAAAACATTTTAATTTTTCAAAATCAAAACATAACTACTCGCTCTCAATCTAAACTTTGGTTATACTCGTTACAATGCAAGATGTTGTTTTGATTTTTAAAGATGAATGATTCGTTCGCTACAAAACATAAGCAATTCACAGAACTTAACCTTAAGTGTTATTTTTGGACGCGTCCGCTTTAAATTTTGAGCATTATGGGAATTTTAAACATGACTGGCAATCGGAGAAACTTTAAAAAGAAAAATTTATGTAACAAATATATTTACTTTTCCAAAAAAGATTACTTTTATTCACTTTAACTTGTACGTACATAACTACCAATATGTATTTTCTAAAATGTTCGCTCATCACTTTTTTTTCTCAAAATTCAGAAAAATGCAACATTTGTCGGTGATACTTGTATTTATAATTGACGAATTAAACAAATCCGTGTTCAAGTCCAAAGTGTTACTCATATAAGTCTGTTCCGCCCTTGTTACTGTACGTGTGTGCACAATGCACATCTATTGGTATCAAAAGTGCAAGTTTTTACAAGTTACAAGTATTGATATCACAAAGCGATGAGTATCTATTCGCACAAGTTTATAAAATACATTTAATATATAATTAGTTGATTAATATGCCTTTTATACAAGTATTACGTAAATACATATGTAAAAACTGTGTTAAGCGCATTATGGCTTCTACCGAACCCCTAAATTTTTGGTGATAACCTGCTTAAATGAGATCCAGTTTTCTTGTGGACCCCTATTTGCACCTCATGCATCTTTTTTTTTTTTTTCTTTTGTTGACGTGGAACCCCTTATTGGTTGAAGTGGAACCCTGGTGGTCCAGATAGATCACTATAGGAACCTGTGCTTTATAGAGTGACCATTATTTGAAACCAGTGGACCAAATGGGAATAAACTCCCACTGAAATTTGCTTTTTTATGTAAAATTTAGCTTCTTATAACATATTTAAGATTTTAACTTGTCATATTTACATTAACTGTCAATCTATTTATTTTATATATTTTATCTTAATGTGGGTTAAAAAATTGTCATTTTAAGCGAATGTTTGACGCAGCTTAACCGAATCTAGATTTTTCACTATAGACCCACAAATCATTCACTCAAATTAATCAACCAGTTTGTAAATTTACTTTCCCTGAAATACTTGAATAACTCTATATCATCGTTATTTTTTAATAAAATCCACACACGCATAAAAATTCTTGTTTTAAACTGAACATGTTATATTATACATCTTTCAAAGTGAACTTAAAATCACTGTTTTACTCATGTCATTCAAAACTTTTGCATAAGGACAGAAAACATTTATTTTATGAACGCAAATTTTGCATGAAATTAAGTGCGTTTAATGTAGCGACTTCATTATGCCCACATCTTCAAATAATAACACTCGTTAATGTATGCTGGATTCTTCCTTTACGCACAGCCTTGACCTCTGCTAACTAATCGTAAATACAATACTAGTTTAGTTTCTTATTTTTGGAGAAAATGTTTTTATTAATTCTGTCATTTCTAATTTCTCGAAATTCCTCGCTTCTCCTTCTCTGTAATTGCGATTAGAGAAGAGGAGGATTTCCTTGACCCATATTTTAGAGAATCAAGTTTATCTTCATTTTAAAAGATAGCACATTCTGTAAATCGAAAGAAAAGTGTTATTTGAATGATAGGAATTCGAATCTTGTTTACTACGTCTATATTGCATAATTTTGTTTTCCTTGTTCCTAAATTAGTTCCAGTTCAAACGCCTTTGTGGTTGACAAATTGTTTATGTTAAGGAAGAAAAAGCAAAAACGTAAACATTAGTCTTTTTGTTTTAAGGACGTAGTATTTTGAAAAGTTCGAGTTCACCTTGCGTCATCAAAATATAACAGAAAATTTACTTCTTCAGTTTTAATCTGCCCAGGACAATTATTTTTGAAGAATCGAGCTACACTCTTAACCCATCTTTTTTTAAAAAAATGTTAAGCTTTAAAATTTTCATATGAATGTGTAATGGAAGAGTGGATATTTAAGAGTAAATTGTTTTTATCGAACATTATTAATTTACTCCACTATTAACATAATTTACTCCACTATAACATTATCGAAATTTTCAGAATTTTTATATATTTACTTGACAATTTTATTAAAATGAAAACAAATAAGGATAGAATTGGGTATTTAAATTGTTGAAACCTGTCTTAAGATTCCGATAGCGACTCACTCTAAAATGACAACCATTATAAATGTAGGATGATTCGTATATCGAAGATTAAGAATTTTTTTGGAAAATTTTCTCTTAAAATCTGAAAATACTCCTTGTCATTAAAAATAAAAGAAATGCATAGCATAAATAATCGTGAGTTACATTAGTGAATTTAAGACTCTTAAGCGAAACGTTTGAGGAAGTGTATTTTTAAGAATGACTGAGGAAATCATTTTAAAGCTTAAAAGTGGATTTGAATGTATTTTTAACTCTAGAATATTACTGGGATTTTTACGCTAAACGATTTGGTTTTCTCACAACTTATTATACAAGGAATTATATTAGAATACCGCTTTACAACATTAACTCTACTATAATAATTCTGTACAGGCATATATTTGTTAAATAGTTTAGTCTGCCAGTTTGAATAAAAAACATTAAAGTAGACGTCTCACAACTCGGATACTGCTATTGTGTAAATATGTTTGCGTTATCAAATCAATTACACAAAAATATGAATACTCAAACTAAATACGATTGTAAATGTCTTTTATTGTAGATATTAACAATATTTAATTTTGTGTTAACGCGATGTTAAATCAGAACAAATGTAGTTTACTACTATGTAAATATTGTATGATCTGTATTGTCTAAAGAGCATTGTTTAAAAATTAATCTTTATGTACTTTTTTTATTCTTGCAATTTTTTGTTAAATTACAATTATGTTGCATGGGATATGGATTATAAAATGGTTATGTAGAAGATCTGCGGCAAATTTTATAACACTGTGCTTTGGTAATGAGAAAATATTCCGTATTTTGACGTGTAAATATAAGGAGCCTCTTTCTATAAAAACTTTGATCCCAAAACATTGGTTTCTGAAACAGGGGTAGTATTATAAGAATGACTTCTATGATGAATAAATACAAATATATTAAAATAAATATCTCCGAAATAACTTTCCCCCCCAAGTATCAAGCCAAGAATTAAAGGGTTCCTTATGTATGAAAGCTCCTTAGAAACGTTAAAATACGATAATTTTTATTTGAATGCTACGATAAAAGGCTAGATGACCAAATCCAGACGCTAAACGATTGGTAGTTCAATATCTTGATCAGTATGTTATTGGGGGATACATTAAGTTGGTGTAATTAAAAATGTATAAAAAGCTGTGTCGAACATTTTAAATGAAATTTCAATGGAAATCAAAGAATCTCTCCTTTTACTTCGGTATTTTATTCTCTGTGGTCGTTAAGCAATGTGCCTACTGTAAAAAATAATAAAAAAAAAATCTTTGACCCGAGCATCTTGAGAAAGTTGTTTTCTTAGCAATCGCTAGATCAATCTAACTAATCTGTGCTTTTTTATATGAACAATATTTGTATTTTTTCCGTCATAATATAGAAAGTGAAGGAACCGCTCTTCTGGACATCCTTGCCAACCGGCATCGTAAATGGCGTTGTCGCCTCAGGGGAGAATTTATGGTCAATGGTCTCTACCTCACCCTCAAGAAGCTGGAAAAGTGCGTTGCTTACGTCCAGCGACACACGGACTTCGGGCCGGACATGAGCGTCAGGCAAACGTTACTTTTCACATCTCTCCTACAAGAGCCGGACAACAACAGAGGATTCGACACCAAGAGCAGGGTAAGTTATCCTTCATGAAGATTAATATGAAATATTGAAGAATAAGCTGAATTGTTAGATTCAAAATAATATTTCGTAAATATTACTGTTCCCGTGCTTTTTTTTACACGATGAAAGTTCTAACAAACGAATAATTTCTCGATTACACAAAACAGTATAACTCTTATTGGGAGAACAAAAAGTTTTATTTTACTATATTTTCGATTTTTAAAAAAGTATTTGGACCTAGCTAACAAAATAGACGTTGTTTGGTAAATATCTTATTTTCTCCTTGCAACACGTGGCCGCTGTAACCTAATGTTCATGGTCCAGAGCTCGCGGCAGGCGCTGTTTTCGTCGAGTCATGGGCTCCAGCTCTGACGCCGCTAAAGAATCGCCGTGTAGCCGGGGCTGGTGCACGCTAAATCTGGTTGAGTCCCAAGTCGTCTTATCAGAGTGCCGTAGATGTTTGGAGAGGGAAGCTCAAGCTCGGGTGTCATCCTCGTCATTTGATCGAAGCTCAAAATTGCGATGTCTGTCTCCAAATAGTCCTCATGTGGCTTCTCAAAGCGACGCTAATAAGTAATCACATTACAATTCATTCTCATTACATATAAATTAAGTAAAGTGCCACCTGTCGTGATGGTTAAACAATTACAATAAGCAAATTAATAAAACTTAAAACACTACAAAATGAAGGAATAAAGCTTATCGAAATTTTGAAAGGCGTAAGAAGTTAGACCATTATAGCTGAGTGGTAACGGTATCGAAGTCATTGTCGGCAATGCTTTGGTCCACGCGTTCGAGTCCTGTTTATTGTAAATAATACCCATCATGTAGAAGGGTTAAAGTCCTCTCATTGGCTTGGCGAGGGTATGGAAAGTGAGATGCAAAATGAAGTGTCTATCTCGTCATCGAAGCACGGTTCAAAATTACGAGGCGTATTTGACAGTGGTAGCGGATTTCTTGTTGGACAGAAACAGGCTATCGGAAAACAATCGTAGATAGTTTGACTATGCAAATCTAATATATTTGAAAATTTTAGCCGTTTTAAAATGACTAATTCTTTAGTAAGTCTATCGCTTGATGCATTTCTATGTAATAAAAGAATTAAGATTATTTCAAATATATTAAATAATATTTCTATAGAAATCAGTTACTCACTCTATAGAAATCTTGATAAAATTGAGATATACGAGGGTCATTCAATAAGTCTTTAGAAATTTCAAGAGATGGTGTTCGTAGCTTCGAAATTGGTTTGTTTTTAAATTAGCATCATGACTAACTAGCAGCTGTCCAAATCTCAGTTACTCGTATTCATAACTATAGCGCCTTTCGCACCTCAAATTCTTCGCAATAACTTATCCGGCCGATGAGATCCTCTTCACCTTTTTTGGAAAAGATTCATCTTAAAGCAATCCAACGTTTTGATTGTTTTGGGCATAATCCACGTCTCACCGACGGTGAAAACGCAGCAGCAATCAAATTTTGATTTGGAAGCAAATGACCACCAAATTTAAAATTAGCTTCAGAACCAATGTCTAATTTGTTTTGGCTTCGTTTAACAAATGGCAACACTCAATGGTAACAACAATTTACCTTAATGTTACCCTCTGTCTTCAATTACAAATACTTTTTGAACCACTCTCATAAATCTGAAACACTTTTTTTTACCTATGTTTTTCTTGCTGTCATTTCCGTGTTATGTGGTTTTATCGAGTACCTCTTTAAGTAATATCTTCTACAATTTAAAATAAAATTCCAGTAAAATCGTAGAAACTTTCGACAAACCAAAGTTTTACGAATTATTTTCTTAAATGTCTAGTTATTAAGTTAAACTACAATAGATTCCATTTATAAATTATGTATTGTAAACCATTGCTTACTTTACAAAAAATTGAGTAATTTAATTATGTATAAGGATCCACAGTTTAAAACGGAAGAATCTTTTAAACATGTATTGTTCCATTCTTGAAAATTATACTAAAGCACAACTGCCTCAGCAAGTGGGTGTTCAGTGGTCGATGCCGCTTAAGATCGTCGAGTAATATAATTGAAGCTGTTGCGTGTTAAATGTACAACAAAGATTGAAATTCTTCGACAAATGATGCCGTGAGAATGTGAAACTTTGATGTCTCTGCGTCATTTGTCAGTTCGTAACTACGGGTTCATGCTTAGTAGTCCACAACGTAGCTTTAATTAAACTTTAATTCAACAGATCAAGTGGAAAGACAATAAATCTTATTCATTTATTCTATTAGTATAATGTACTCGACACATATATGTATTACTCTAATCACTTTCTCGATAGTGAGGCAATACGATTCATAAATGCTTTCTTATATATATTAAAATGCATTACTTGAAGTAATGCAACAATGAACAGTAAATACTAGAATCTAAGCAAGCAGCAAAAAGTCAACAATCAATCAATCAGACGTCTGGTCCAATGGGAAGTTCTCTACAATACATCTCTGAGGCACTCGCATTGGAACACAAAAGCAGTTTATCCGTACGTTCCATTCAACCTTAAAGCCCCATTGCCAGAGGAACATCTTAATCCGTTCGAGACCTTCGTGCTCGTTAGTGTGTGTAAATACCCATTGTTTCCTCGGGATTATGGGGAATCGAACCTTTTATTTTGAATCCAGAAGAAAGACTGGGTTATGTGCGTCACTCTGACGAGCAGGAGACAGACGTGTGAACTTGGTACGAGGATAACTGTTCGCTGAGAGAGAATGGAACGCTTTTGCAAACTGTGTTTTTGTTTTTTTTGTTTTTGTTTTTCTCTCGTAATAGAATTCTATTCTAATATATATTCTAAGATTTCTCTAACATATCAAATTGAAGAAAATAAATGAATAAACGTTACCATCAAAACAGAATATACAGAAGATGATTTAAAAAAAATATGTATAGGATTTAACACAATTTCTTCGTTTATCTCGTTTCTTTGAAACTAAAGCCTTGACTATAAATATACAGTTTTCTTACGAGTATTTGAAATAATTTATGTTTGAATTTATTTATCGGTCTGTAACAAATTTAAAAACTATTTGTTTCTTTTAATTACTCTTGGTTTGTAGGTTAAGGAACATTTGGTTCAGATACATTCTCTTTGAAAAGTCCCGTACTTAAATATACACGTCTATTTTTACTAGGAAAATATTCATATCATTAATCAAAGATTATATATAAAACTTTTTTGTCTTTTACCATCAGCTTGAGCAAATTTCTAGCTTCTATTTATTTCTACACATTAATATTCACAGCGTAATCTATAACTTGGTTTAAAATTAAATTCAATCTAATACTACGGTTTTCGTCATTTATATTCTCAACATATATTACTTTCCTTTACTTTAACAATGTCATTCAATTTCTGTATCTGAATTAAATACTTTAAGGCAATTAATTACTTGTTTTGAATGTGATCATTCTACTTCCAACTAAAAACTGTCTGATGCTCAAAATCTCTTTAATATTTAGAATTCGTTTACTCTCACGATTGGACAGAAAATTTTAGCGAATCTTTTAAAAAAAAATAATTAAACTGATACTTTAGGTTTAATATACAAAGAAGCTCTAACCACTTCTTGAAGATAAATAATAAACATTAGATTCATCAAATATCTTATTTTTATAAAATAAAATAATGTTCTGAGTAAATACAGTTAATCCTTATGAGAAAATTAATAATACAGCTAAGTTTTCATTGATTAATATCTTTATTTTTTTTTGTATTGCCACTCAGGGGGGAGGGGCCTTACCTTTAGGTGTGTACAGGCATCATGACATCGAGGCACTCTAGTGATCTTTTCTTTCCCACGGGATTTACTATCTTTGATAAACATTGGCAATGCACCCCCGGGATACCCTTAGCGATCTTCTCTAATTTCGATCTTTACTGTCAATAATTTTTCTTCTCTAGTTTTCCCAATCTCTAGATCACAATTACACCTTGTTTGGAGCAGCATGGCCAAATTTGGCTTTAGCGCCATTCAACTTCATCACTAACATTCACTCACATTTTTGTATTGGGGCGAAATCTATCGATACTCTTTATTGGATATTAAATTGTAATCTATGGAAAACATTATGTATTACAAATTTCCTTAGTGCATTTTAGAAATACTTTTTCTCTCTCAAAATTTTGCACTTCAGTTATTTGTTATACAAATACTTCTTATAATGCAACTTTTTCCTGCTTATAAGGATTTTTTGTACATTTCTAGATCAATGCGCTGATTGAAGACTTGGGTCTCGGTCAGGTAAAACACACTCGAGTATCGGATCTCACAGAATCGGAAAAAAGACGACTGAATGTGGCATCGCAACTCTTGTTGGATACAGGTAAAACAACTCTCACAATATTGATTTTCCATAGACACTATGAAGATGAGGCTAAATTCGTTGCACTTCTCTCCCTTCTAAGTGATATGTACATCTATGTGAAGGGAGTGCTTGTATGGTAAAATGTGCTTGTGCTTGTTAAACAGGATTATATTTTCATAATTAGATCACTCGGGTACTTCGGGGTAATATTTCTCTTTCCCACGGGACTTGCTGTCTTTGGTTAGCATGGGGTGATGCAACTCCTTGATACTCAGTAGTCCTTATATTATCAATCCTTCCCGTCAATAAATTTTTACTCTTTCCTTTTTTTTTAATATTTAGATCACAGATCCACATTGTTTGGCACTTGTGCCATAAGCCTTAACTTTTTCTCACTCGATAATCGAAGACCTGATGGAAAAGGAAGTGACCGAAGAAACTTAAAATGCATTTATATCGGTTTTCTGAATCTTTTGACAATATTTTTTCTCTGACATATTTTTTTTCTTATTCCGATGATGTATTGTTCACAGATATTTAAGATAAATGTGAAGATATAATTACAAAATGTTGTCAAAATATATCAATAAAGATACGAAATCATTCATTATAATAATTGTAATATAAATTAAAAACAAAAGCAAAAGAAGTTAATTCTAGCATATTCTAAGTAAAATTATAAGTATTTTTTTCCAGTTGCTCTAAAATTAATAAAATCGATATGTTATCAAATGTTTTAAGTATAAACAAAATCCTTACTAGTGAAAAGGAGTTTCAAATTTTAAATATTGCGACTATTGGATGTTTAAGAGTAAAACCTTTTTGGGAGTTTGGTTACACTTTATTCTTGAGTGTTATTACTAACCCTAAATAATCTGACTCCAGAATTAACACGGTGTATTTTTCAGAACTTAATTAGAATTTAGAAGAGAATAAACATTTTTTTTTTTAAAAAAAAAAACTGTATTTTTATTTAAAGTAATTTCCGAGTCATTTGGAAAGTATAACTATTTTGAATATCTTTATGTTAAATGATTTTTTTAAGTTTTAAAATATGGCCATTTAAAACCATAAATTTCTTCTGGTGAACATAGAAGAAGACATTCTGCTCAAATACAGTTCTCATTTTTTGTTATCTGAACTGTATGTTTTCATTCTAATTCTCCCCAAGGATTAACCTTAGGGAAGCAAGGGAATCATGATATTCGGATTTGAACTTTGTATTTTCTCAGCTTTACTTTTTGCCATACGGATTGAGTAATCCTTCGGAAGTTCCTTTTTCAAAGGAGTTTCGTCTATATCTGCTATTCCTAAATACCCTAGGGATTTTTTTTCTTTCTTTTAGGGTTTATTTATTCTGGTTAAGCATGGTGACGTGCGCCCGGCATAATGCATTTGTGATCCTTCTCTATTTTTGACGCTTCCTGTCAACTATTTTCCCCCTTAAAACCTTTTTCCCCTTTTGATGAGTCTAGACTGCAGTTGAAGCAAATGTTTAGCTCAATTTAACCAGATTTGGCTCTTGCGCCATAAGCCTCAACTGCTTCTTTTCATTTTAATACCTGTTGGTTGCGATAGCTGAATGATCATGGTCCCGAGTTAGTGACCGGCGAGGTTTTGGTCTGGCTGTGTGATCGAGTTCTTATTCCACTTAAAATGGTCGTCTTGCAGTTCTGGTTACAATACATCTACTGCGGCTCAAAGTCCTCATTCTGGCGTGGAACAGAAGTTAGGAAAGTTGAGTGCTAGCTCAAGTATCGCCCTCTTCATTTGACCTTGGATGAAAATACCGTAGTCCATCACCAATACTTCTCGTGTATCTTCTGGGTGCGATGTTAAGATGTTCGCGTAGTGTTAATGAACAAGACGTGAAATTCGAACACTTTTTCAGATAACAAAGCGCTCGAACATTAACTTTATGTTCTGACTTCACTATCTTTTAGAGAACGGTGTATATTAAAATATGTCTTATTTTTCTATCTGAACCAATCCCTTTTTTTCTGGTGTATACCATGTTTTCGTCTCCTGTACCGTTATGCTAAGTGGGTTTTGAACTTTGAATTTTCAAATGAAAAAGGGCGTGTTTTTATAATGTTCCAAAATTTAAAGAGCACCGCATCATAATTGTACGCAAGTGTTACTACGCGAGAAACTTTCATGAAAATTGGAACAATTTTCTGTCTGGATATGTATTCCAAGTTTCGATCGGGTTCTTTGACATTAAGCGAAGACAGCCTTAATCAACAATCGATATTCTCTTACCACTTTGTAAAAAAAAACACGTAATATTGCTAAGAGTCATTAATATCTAAAATCTCTATTTTAAGTATTATTGTTTTGCATCTAAGGGGAGGACAGATTGATTTACTTATGTTTTAAATAAAAAATTCTCTATCGTATACTCAAATCTTAAAACATATTTTCCTTTTCCTCATTTCTTTTAGATATTGTACTGTTGGACCAGCCTACTAAAGGAATGGACATATTTGATACGTTCTTCTTGGTTGAATATTTACGCCAGTGGGCAGCTAGAGGCAGAATCGTCATAATGACAATACATCCACCTACTTACGAAATATTCACTATGATATCTCGAGGTAAAGTTTTCTATTTAATTCTTCGTATTATTTAAAATTTCTGTCAAAAGTAACTAAATTCTAATTTGAATTACTTAAGAATGTAATTCGTTTTATATTTTATTCGAATTATCTGTGATGGATCAAATCCTAATAAATTTATAATGTTTCTGAAGTGTGGTGGTTGTGTATTCTATCAAACGTTATGAACAGCCGCTGCACCACAGTTATGGCCTATTGCTCGTGGCTGGCGTTGCTTCGGTTAATTCGTGGGTTCGAATTTTGGTGCCTACAAAGACCCGTCATGTAGAAGAGCTTATGCTCTTTAAATTTATAGGGGCTTCAATTCCCCCCGTTGACGTGGTGGTTAAGTTTGGGGACTGGAGTGCCGACACGAGTGTTGTCCTCGTCATTTGACCAATGTTGAAAACTACGAAGTCGGTCACCAATAGCCCTCGTGTTACTCCCAAGTGTTCAGTAAACAATCACCGAATTAAGTCAGACGCCATGAATAGAATTTGTTGGTTCTGAAAATTGTTAGTATAGTATAATAATTGATGAAAAAATATCTTTTTAAGAATTAGTGCATATATCAAAACTCCATTTTAATAAAATGTTCAAATGAAAAATAATCCGAAGTAGGTCTTTTAAAAGAATTAGGTTTCGTTAATTCGCATTAACTGGTCCCCGTTTCTCTTAGTCTCATAAAATCTATATTTATTTTAAAATTTGCATTTTGTATTGAAATTCGAATTTAATACGAAGTTAATTTCTCTTTTCAGTGGCCATGATTTCCACGGGAAGAATGCTCTACTTCGGTAAACGAAGAGATATGTTGCCTTATTTTGCCTACATAGATTTTCCTTGCCCTGCGTATAAAAATCCATCCGATTATTACCGTAAGTACATTTAATTATAATCTTTATTTTTAAGAAGGATATTTCAGTGGTGATCGGCTCTTCGAAATTGTCAATGAATTCCTTAAACAACTCATCATGACTCTAAAGTTGAACATTAAGTACTCCAATTCTATTATTTTTTTCTCCAATTGACACATGGCAGGAATCTTGGAGTCTCCAGATTAATAACAAATTACACTCGGTGAAACCGATCATTGGAGAATAGTCTGTTTTTCCAATGCGAAGAGCAGATGTCAGATTGACTCGCCTTCGCATTGGACATACTCGATTTACTCACAAACATCTTTTGTTTGGAGAAGATGCTCCCGAGTGTCCTTCCTGCCACGTCCCTTATTCTATTCATCACATTTTAATTGACTGTCCAGTGTTAGATCATCATCGCCGAACTTTTTTTTCATTCATCAGTTTTAACCCTATGTGACCTGGTGGGGTTTTCCCCCCACCATAACTTATTAGCTTTTTTAAAATATATTGGCCTTTTACACCAAATTTGATATCTTAACTTATTCAAATTTTTCACTGGTTCTTTGATTCATATATTAAAATTGTTCTTTTTTAATGATTGATTTTAACGAGTGTTTGGCGCAGCATAGCCTACTGTGGCTCTTGTGCCATTAAAATCCACTGTCACTCACTCACTCATTCTCCAATTGACATAACGGGATATTTTTACTCTGATAAATTAATGAATAAACCGATGAATTATTTTAACTCTTCTTATTATATATTGCTTTCTTTTATTTCAATTGGATTGTATATGTGAAATTATTATTTATAACTAATACGTGAGTAATCATTAATAAAAAATTACATTGCATATAAATCAAGAATGACATCAAAAAGAACCTTTAATTTTGAATGAAAACATAAAGTGACTTAAATTTTGCCGGGATACATGTTGAAAACATTATTTATCAGCCTTTACTTAAGTATACATAAATCAATTTATGTATCTCTAAATTGTACTACAATTGAAGTGTGGGACCAAAAAGAAATACTTTATTTCAAATATGACACATATCGAATCTTCTTGTTTGGTTAGTTTTAAATATTTTTCAGACTAACCGAAATAAACAATCAATTTTAAATACACCCATGCTACATCTGTGTATTAATTTTGCTTCAACTTTTTTTTAAAATCTTTATGAAACCAAATATTCACAAGAAATTTTTTGAATCGCTTACATTTGAATCCATATTTAAGATGTCTGGGTATGTAATGTAACATTCAGACTATATATCTAATAATTTTTTTTAGTACTTTTTCATTTGATCGAACATATTTCAATTAATTATTAACTCTTATCAGTCGACTTGGTGACGCTGGACAACTTGTCCGCAGAAGCAATGTTAGAATCCAGCCAGCGAGTGGAGAACTTAGTGGAAATATTCAGGAGAAGGCAGGAGCCTCTGTCGGATCCCGGCCCACCTGGTGTGCCCCCAGCCATCATCAAAAGGGCCAATATCTGCACCCAAGTGCTCACATTGTGGATGTAAGTAGAATGTTTAACTTAACGTACCGCACCGGTGGCTCTCGATTGGATGTTCCATCAGGTGGCGCTTCACCAACAATTTAATTCGTTCAATAACTAGAAAAAAATTTAAATATATTGGATAATTAAAATAATGCCAATTTAACTTATATTAAAGTAAGATTTTTTTATTTCAACTCAGTATCATAAATATAATAAATTCGATAACAAATTTAATAATTATAAGCATAATTAATAAGATAATAATTATAAGCATTCAATATTAATAATTGCATAATTTTTTTTTCTATATGCAGTTTCTTAAAACATTTCAAATAAAGTATTGGCTGACTCCCACATAGATGGCAATTTCGTCTAGACATACAATATATTTCGACACTCATGACAGCAATAGCGGTAAAAAAAATAAAGTGCAGCAATAGTTTTCATTGCGGTAACATTTCGTTCTTCACTTTAGTTCGGCGTCGTTCGAGAAAGCAAAACGCTGTTAGAATAACCACTTATGGAAGAGAAACATGAATTACCGCTGTGGCATGTGCTTGTTAAGTAGGAGTAGGCCATCGAGATCAATTTTTCAATCATGATTGAAATTGTCATTGGCGATCTGGAAATACAATTAGTTATATTAGCATCCAGATTGTATAAACACTTAAATGAATGGGTTTTAACGTACTAGGTATTAAATATGAAAGTAGAACTTGTGTGGTTTTCAATGTTTTATTCTTGACTATTTTATTTTCTCGTAACTTATATTTCCCTCCATTTTAAGTTGAAATTCTTTGATATCAGTTGAAATTTTTTATTGAATATCCACTTTACGTTTGACGAGAGCTTAATATAGTTTGAAAAACAATGCGTATCCTGAAATTTCGATTTTTCAAGGATGGATTTTGATTTTACATACATAAATTTAAAGATTTATATAAATGTTTTAGATTTCACTTTTAATCAACTCTTGATTGCGCTTGGATTTGTCTTTACTCTTCCTGTGATTTTCCTGATAAATAACTACAAAATGAATTTATATTTTTGGTACACGCGTATATATTTAAGACTTTAAACTCATTTTTCAAAAATAAATATTTAATGTTAGCTTGTCAGCCACAAATAAGTTTTTACTTGATTTGGAATAATAAATTATTATGATACTTCTATTATTTGCATTTTCATTCATATTTAAATGCAATATTTTCTTTGCAAAATCAATAGCTCATAATTTCTGTATTTTTTATTCTATTTTTGGTTATTTTGCAATAGCTCAGTACGGTTTTATAGATTCATAATGTGTACTTTCAGCCGTGTGTTGATCTACACTTTCCCCTTCAATGTGGTTCATTTTTGTGGCGAAGTATTCCTCGCTGCCCTCATGTCTGTTTGCATAGGGACGGCCTTTTGGAATGTAAGGAGCGGACGGGAACAGGAGCAGATTGAGGACAGGTTCGGTTTCTATTACGTCATGTTGACGCTCGCCATATGGCCAACACTTCTTTATACAATAACAAGTGGTAAGTCAATATTTTGTCACATTCATTGACAAGTCTTGTATTGAAAAACTATTTGAAATTCAAATGTATGATTCCAAGTTTCTTTGAATATTTTGTTTTGAAATATACCATATTTAAAGACCATACCACATTATACCATATTAAAATGCTAAAATCTCTAAGTCTCGATAATTTTTCGAGTAATTCAATGAGAAAAAATCTTAAGCGCATTATACTATGCACTAATATTTAAAAAAAATCAAATTCGGAATGAAAGATTTATGAAAAATTAATACTTATTTGAAAAAATCCTTATAATTATAAAATTGCTTCCATATAATTTGTTATAATTTAATAATAAAGCAAATGACTCGTGGGTTTCTTAATTGAACCGTAACAATAAAAAAGTTTGAATTTTAAGTGCAATTTTTTCCGAAAAGGCCTTCAAAAAAGATTTTAGATTTTAAAATTTTTTTAAGAAGTTATCAAAATAAATCATTATTATCCTTCTTATTACACAATATTTGATTCTCAAAGAAAAAAATTGAATCATATGGAGCCTTTTAAATGCATAAAAGTTGGAGAAAAATGATTATGATCAAAAGGAAGTCACTGAGGCACCTTCACACAAATTTACATATTATTTAAAAAGTAGTCCAATTTGAATTAGTCGTACTGTTAATGGAAAATAACCGCAAAAACATTTTTTTTGTTTGTGTTTAGAGTCCCCTTAAATTATTCCGAATTATGATCCTACATTGTAAAAATTATTTATTTCAATTTTTCTGTTGTTGGCATTGAGTTACTGTGTTATGCTGAATGTTCTAATTTATTGTGTTGTAATTGTATGTTTACAGCTTGGCGAGAGAAATCTATAGTCATTCGAGATACAAGAGAAAGGCTCTACCACAAATTTACTTATGCTATTTGTAAAGTACGTATTGTTAAGTTGAACTTCAATATTAATTTCTTTCAATTAATTTTTTCAATTATTTATTTTCTTTGATAGTTAGATGTGCCAATTTTTCCAGTACTCTAGATCAAATATTTATATTTTTAATTCAACTGCATAGTATTCTAAATTAGCAGAAGTTTCAATTCAAAATAGAGAGGTCAATGTTAATTCTTCGAAAGGAAATTGGGATTTGTTGAGAGCTCTGGCCTTGAATGCCATTACTTGTCTAATTTTTATTCAGAAAAATAACTTTAAATGAGTTGAGTATTAAGCAAAATTTTATTGTGGTAATAGAACATTATATAGCTAGTGTTTGCAGGTACAAAGAAATAAAATTAATTCTGAAATAAATCAACTGGAATACAAGTATTGATAATATGATGAAAAATAATGAATCGTCATAGGAATCGGAGGAATTTATGTGTCTCATTAAAATACTCCATTGAAACTCGTATCTCAATGTTATTGTACTAATTATTGAGAAATTGCGATAGAAAACTTGGTTATTTTTATTCATATATTTTTTCCAAATGCATTTATTTTGAAAACGCAAGCGAGAAATATTTCCGGGTAGTAACGAAAGTTATTCAAGAATAGGACCTGCACTTGTCACTTTTTTTTTCAAATTAAAAGCTTCTATGAACATAGCATTCTGACAACATTATTCTATGGAGAAAAGCATAATTTACTACACCACTAAATTTTAATCTATTTTCCCCCTGAATAGAATATGTTCCATTGTGTGCCTCGTGAACAATAATGCTGAACTGATGTTTTATTTTACCCGATAAAGTAAAAAATGGGCACATTCATTAATTATTTCAAAATTTTAAGAATACAATGCACTGAAGGAATATATGTTTTATAATAACAAGAGTTTATATTAACATTAGAATTTTTTTTCACCTACAATCGTGTTCCAAGAATGGGTCCTGCTCCTTGACATCGGGCAATGAGGCCGCGGTAGCCTAGTGGTCATGCTTTTGGATTCGTGGCCGGCGGCTTTCGTTCAATCGCGGGTTCGATCCTTGACCGCCAAAGACCCGCCGTGTAGCCGGGGCTGATGCACGTTAAATCTGTCGGGGCCCAAAGTCTTCCCGTTGGCGTGGTGTGGATGTTAGGAGAGGGGGGTGCTAGCTCAGGTGTCGTCCTTGTCACTTGACCATGGTTCAAAATTACGAGGTCCGTTGCCAGTAACTCTCGTGTTGCTTCTAGAGGGCGACGTTAATAAAAGCTAAAAAAAATTGACATCAGGCATAAACAACCTTAAGATTTACTCCTGAAAAATGGTTATTTTTGCCGATCTTACGATTCTATGCCGGAAGAATATTTTTATAAGTTCCTATAGTGGAAATGAGAGCAATGTAATTTTATATGGAAAATTTGTCTTAATGCATTGTCAAAGCTGCACTTTATCTACGATGCATGGAATACAATCATCTTTAGAGAATGAAATTTGGAATTTAAGCTTAACAATTTTAAAATTTACTTCTTAATATGCACTGTTTGTAAAGAAACCAAATGATTTTTTTCTGAATTAAAAACATGGACTTGTTTATATTCCAGCTCACCTACAGCTTGGTACCTGCTGCGGCAGTAGCGGTGGCCTATGCTGTCCCTGCCTACTCGATGGCCGGCCTCCAGACTACATCTAGAGTCCGTCCTTTCGGCGTTTACATCGGCTACATGATCCTGTACTTGCTCACTCTCCGTATGATGGCTCTCGCTTGCTCCTGGGCGTGCTCCACTCGCCATTTGGCTGCCACGTGGACAGGATTCCTCTTCACCATCCTGTCTTTAGTAGCTGGGTATAGCGTCCATCCTCTTGATATATCCATCATGTTCTCTTGGGCTCAGTGGGTGTCTCCCGTTCACTGGATCTACAACCTATTGGTGCAGAACGAATTCAACTCCTCCATCAGCGATGACATAAGATATTCATGCTCTCGGAACCCTGTTGTTCAGCAAGAAAACGCGATCCTCATGAGAGCAGAATGTGGAATGCCAACAGACTTGGATGCTCTGAAATTTCATGGTGCGCAGGAGCAGTGGCCGATATACCAGCCAGTCAGCATCGTCATAGTATTTCATGTAATATGTTTGGTGGTTGGTTTGTTTCTCTTCTTGACTGTCAGTCATTCGAAGAAAAAACGTCCTGAGAAGGAAAGAACTTGAATGCCGGACTGGTCAGATTTTTATAACGACTGCTTGCATTCTGAAGGATTTTGAAAATGCTTTAGACACATGCTCATTCTTATGAACTGAAATTATTTTAGACTTAATGCCATTTTTTACATGCGTAATTTTTAAGCGAGAATGAGGATCTATTTTGATACTTACGTCAGGGAATATGGAAGGGATTTTACAATGCGAATTTAATACTTAATTAATGAGGATGCTTTCAAATGCATGAATTCAAATCGTAGTGTGCTTTTTTTAAAAACTTGAGTTTAAAATCGCAACCACAAGTTTAATTCTTTTTGAATCACTGGACATTAGATATCCAAGATTTTCAAAATGGAAGTGTTGAAAACTTGCTGGTATTTAAAACAAATGACAAGTTAAAGTTAGTTTTAATTTAAAAGAAAAGTTGCATATACAATTTTAATGTAAAATGTGTAAAAATTCTGTTGGTATAACACATCACTTAAGTAGCTGCTCTATTTTGTGCCAAACTGTAGCCTATTTCTTGTGTTTTTTTAACATGACTTTAACACGGCAGGAAAACTTGTTCATTACAATAATTTCTAAGCATATAATTCTGTATTGTTGCAAAAACTGCTTAAAAAAAAATCTGAAACTGTTTTCCTGCAGTGTACAAGTGTTTGTGAGTCTTTATTTAATCAGTTGAGTGTATACAGCTAAGCTGCCAAGTTTTGTAAATAAAAGTACTTAATATGAATGAATATGATATATCTCTCTTTGATTCGTTTAATACTGAAAATTCTTTTTCAATATTGTTTTATTTCTTTTACTTCTAGTTTCATATATTATTTTTTTATCACTTATGTTGAAGAAATTAATACTTTCTTATCATTTTCGCTTGAATTTATGAGAAATAAACATTTCACGTAAAAAATTAAACATAAAAATGTAAGCATATCCAAATTATAGCCAAGTTATCTGGAATTCAGTTTATGAAGGATATTTATTCATGAAACTATAACGCCAGTTGATAAAGCTAACAATCAAATAGTGTTTTTTTTTCACGTCCCTTGATCCCTCTTAAACATTCCACGGTCTGAAAATTATAGAACAGCACAGAACCGAGATTGATGTTGATTTAAAACTCCAGTGTCGATTTCGTCATCTGATCGCGACTCAAATTTTTGAGGCATATTGGCTGTGGTTGGCGAATCTTGTGTATCGTAAATATAGACAGCGGGGAAAATGTTCAATAAACGAATAAATAGAACCAAGAATAAGTTTAGCCATTTTGTCAACGCTGCTCTTCTAAAGTTGTATTCGTCTAATGTTTAAGAGTAGATACAGGTCACATTTTTTTTTCTGTATGAAAAAAGGTTTAAGAGGTAATATTACAATCTTACTTGATAATTTAGAAACATTTTATTGGGATAATCTTTTCTGTTTGAATCAAGGATTTTAAAACAAAATATATTTATCTCCTATGTCATAATGCTAAATTCTTATATAATTTTACCCGGCAAAGTTAAAAATGATGTATTTATAAGATTTCAAAATTTTCAAGATCATAACTATGCTAAAATGTAATAAAACTTTAACACTGGGACATTTTTCTATCTGAAAATGGTGGCCAAGAAATCATGGTTGTTATCTGGGGTTATTTCAACGGGTTCGAGTCCTGATGCTACAAAAGAACCCTCCTACAGAGGGGCTACTGTATGTTAAATTTGTAGATTCTGGATGTTTCTTGTTGGTATGGTGTGAAGGATTGTAGAGTGGGATGCCATCTCGGGTGTCATCCTCATCGTTTGACCCTGGTTTCGGAAATACCAGGTCCGTCGATAATAGTCATCGTGTTGCTTCTAATTGTGACATTAATAATCAGTCTATCTGAAAATATTTTTAACGTTAGAATCCTGCTCTGACGACTTCAGGTGAAGGTAGTTTTAATCTCAAGTAATTGATATAAGTTATTTAAAAAAAAATTCTTAATATCATTGGATCAACAATTACCCTTAACCGGACTGTTTTGTCCATCTCTTATCTTTTTCTTATTTACTGAAATGTAACATCTATCTTTCAATTGCTTTTTTTCGTTTCAAAATTGTTTCCGATATAGCTACTTTTTTTTTTTTTTAAATCAATGTTGATTATAACACGGTTGCGTAATTTTTTTTTTATTTTTCTCCTAAATTTTTGATTTCGAGTTTTTAATATTAAAATTTTGTCTCTATGGTTAATTGACCAAGAGAGAGAGAGCCCTAAACTTTATATGAAAGCAAGCAATTGGCCCAAACTACATAAATATATTGTATTTTCCCCTCTTTGTTCTGTCCTGAAAAAGTCTCCATTTTTGTCCAAAATGAAAGAAAATATTTGCTTTAATAAGATTATAGTTTTTTATCGAAATAGTAGAAAAGTAATGTTTTTAAATAATGGCTTTAAAATTATGCTTAGTTTTACGGTGCCCTACCTTAATACTTGAGATACATTTTTTATGTTTACATTTTTTCCAAGAAATTATTCACGAATATTTATTTATTCTTGACTGCATTGCACATGACTAAATACTAAGCATTAAATACTGGAACTGTTAAACTTGTTTAGTGTGATTAAATATTAAAATTGAAATGTAAACAGTTAGTTTAGTACTTTTAAGGTGTGTTTTTCTATCATTAACATACCATCATTCTAAAAACATGTAAAAGTATTCAATTAAACTTTGTTACACGAAATTACTTATTATACTGCATTTTACTTGAATATAGTTATAAGAAATGCAGTAATTTTTTATAAATTTTATCTTTTAATTTCCATTATATCTGAACACAAAATAACTAGTCTATTTTTTAAAAACTCCTTCAGACCTTTACAGTTGAAGTGACTTCTAACAGTTATTCAAGGATCATGCGCATAGAGATTTAAAATGGAAATAGGTAAATTCTTTTGAAAGAAATTCAACCAATTTCTAAAAAAAAATTGGATGTATATATTCCATATTGTGCAAGTAAAGCAAACGTGAAATACTTAATGTTGGTTAAACATTTCTCTTCGAACATATTTCACTTCGATAATAAATTTCAGTAAAATATTGTTTAAAATAAATTGTTAAAAAAAACTTACAATCAATGCTCATCGAAATAATTAATATTTCAAAAATTTATTCAAAAGTTTAGGAAAATTACATCCGCTTGTAAGGCTTAATAACAAAATTTAAACTATAGTTTTCTTTGCAATTTATTTACAGAATTAAAGCGAGTATTGAATTCTAGTGAATTTTATAAAATTTAGGATGCATAACAAATAATCTGTGCATTAAAATAAAAGTAGATTTCAAATGTGTTAATTGAAATACTTGCAATCTGAGCAACACTTACCTCGATATTTCTAGTTGTAAAATATCACAATAGATGGCGACACCAAATTTTTTAAATCGATTATATTTTGAATAATTTCTCTAACTCTCTTTCTTAATTTGTAAATTATATAACAGAGATAATAATCATAGAAAAACGAATATTGAAAGAGAGCCTCAGAATTTAAATAATTACTTCTAATTTTTCAATGAGCAAAATTGACATCAAGTTTATTTTTGGTATAATGCTTCTAACTTATTCTTCACATACGTTTTATTAAACAATTTTCATATAACCCTTATTCAATAATTAATAAGTATGATGAAATTTATAAATAAACTAGGTTATTTAAGAATAATTTGTATTTATTTTTATCCAATTAAGATTTATTGTTTAATTAATAAACTGGAATATTAAATCAAATACATTAACATATTTCATACACACATTGTATATATATAACACATGGATCAATAAATCCCGAGACAGTGCGGTCGTTTTTTTTTGCGATTTCCTCCTTCAAACGCACCAGCAAGTCAATATAATAATCACTGTTGATCGATTTACCTTTTCAGGTAGTCAATGAAAATCATGCCATGCGTATCCCAAAACTGACGCCGGACTTCGCCAGCTGACTTGCTGCGTTTTCGATCGCTGACGGTTTCGCCGTGCACTGCCGCTTCGACTCAGGGTGTAGTGATGGATCCATGTTTCGTCCATGGTCACGTAACGACGCAAAGAAATCTTTTGTTGCGAGTAAATAGCGATAAACAGCTTTCTGAATCATCGACTCGTTGCTGTTTTCATGCCGAAAGTAACTGCACCACAATTGGAAAAACCTTTCATGCTCAATTTTCATGAAGGATAGTAAATCACTTCCATATGATATCTGTGTCATCTCAGCAATCTCACTGAGCTTCACTTATGATCTTCATTATAATTTTGTCACTTCACTCCATTTTCCGGTGTAATCGCTTCCACAGGTCTACCGAGAGTTCGTCATTTGTGTCGGTACTTCACCACGTTTAAACTCGGCAAACCACCGACAAACGTTGCTTTGATGGACAAGAGTCCGGGTAACATTTTCAATCCATTGTTTCGCTTGCACGGTAGTACTCCATTAAAAAACATGTTTTATCAGAACACGAAGCCTGGTTTTTCATTTTTAAACTAAAAACGACTATTTCAACCCAGATAACTCAGGTTTCTGGTCCGATCGACTTAAAATTTTGAACGTTTCAAGCAAAGGTTATACTCTAGAAAGACCTGGTTACTGGTTTACTACGAGCCATCTCTGGTTAGTCTCGGCTTATTGATCTGTATGTGATATTATATATATATATATATATATATATATATATATATATATATATATATATAATGTATTCCAAACTCTACAAAAAATCAAGACTTTGCTTTATAATAAAATAACGGATAAATCCTGATTTTAAGAAAAAAAAATTTTTTACCAATACATTCATTAAAAAAAAAACTGCTGATTCACATAAGCATTTTTGCAAAATTTTAACTATACCTAACAGAGTTAAAATGCGTAATCTTGCGAAAAAAATTAGGGAGAAACTTTATATTAATTACTTTGTATAAACACTAAATTTACCAGAAAAGCCAAAATGACTGAATTTCTTTTGAAAAATAATCAAATTTATGACTTAATTTTCCTGAATTTTTTTGACATTTAATGAAATAGATAAATGATAATTCTCATATGAGTACAACCACTAATCTCTTCCCTGTATATTTCCTCTCCCTCTTTTTTTTTTCCTTCAGTGGAAATAGACTTATTTAGCAGTAAACGTTTCGACCACCTTGGGGGATCATACAGAATATTTTGAAGGCTTGACAATTTTGATTTTGATTTCATTCTTGATATTTATTTCAATATATTCACAGCTATCAAATGATAAAAGAATCTGACATAGACTGTTGACAAATGCCAATCATAAAACAAACTAAGGTCCGATACATACACAATGTCAACGTTAGTCTAGTGGTCATGATCGTAGATTCGTGGACGGCGGTGTTTTCGTCGAATCGTGTTTTCGAGCCTTGATGTCACAAAAGACCTGCTGTGTATGGTTGAATCTCCAATTCCTCCAGTTGACATGTTGTGAAAGTTTGGAGATGGAAATGCCAGCATGGTTGTCGTCCTCATTCACCAGCATGGGTGAGGTCCGTCACCAATAACTCTCGTATTGCGTCTCAACATGATGTTAATTAACAATTATTCACTCTCCAAAGTAGACCTGCGAGTAATATTTTGGCGATATCTACTTACGCTGTTATGAACATAATTATAATGGCAGAGGTAATTTTATGATATATAACTATATACAGATTATTTACTAGTTTTTGAATTTAAGCTTTTTGAAGATAAACCTAAATTTTGCTTTTCTCCAGCATATCTAAATCTAATGCAAATGATAATAGAAAACACGAAATATGATATTTAGACATAATTAGAAATTATAGCGAAGAATAACTAACAACATATATAAATATAAATGACTAGAGTTTCCCTTAATCACTTTAAATTTCATAAAACAATATACTTTCCTGGAGTAGCTGCTTAGATATTTCTATTTTTAGAAATATTATTAATTACGTTAAGAACAATAGAAAGTTTATCACTAACAAATAACCCCTTTTAACTTTATTTATAAACATTTAAAATAATTAATATTAAATTGAAAATAATTTTTTTTATATACTGCAAAAAATTATTTGATTAAATTTCTGAATACTATAGAACGCTAGTTAGTTAAGCCCTCTAGGTACCCAGCGTCTGGGTGTATAGCCGAGCACCCTGCCTTAGGGGATTACATCAAGAGACCTCAGGGACCTTTCAAGATCTCTTATCTTCAGGTATCTTCAGACATAATGAACCCGAGGAACCCTAGTGATATTTTTCTTTCCCATGGGGCTTACTGTCTTTGGTAAATAAGGGAGACGCGCAAGGGAGATATTTTCAGCAGTTTCATAGCTATTTTACATTATTGTACTAATGTGTGTGTATGCTTTGAATTATAAATGATCAATTTTTAACTTTAATGTTTAATTTAAGTTTGTAATTGCAATTTAGTAATTAATTTGAATTTTGGCTTTTACCAGCTACATTTTGTAATTTGTTATGAATATATAATTCCACCTATATGTGTGTTTTTAAATGAATTATTTTATTTTAGAACTATACTTTATTATATTCAATATGCATTTACAAGCACTACTAAAAATTAAGTAAGTCTTAATTTATCTTTAGAGTACTTATAACTCATACATATAGTTTCCTACTAGGTTTTAATAATACTTTCTAAAATAAAATGGATTAATGTTAAGAAATAAATTAAAGTTTTGACTGTGGCTTAAAAGAAGTAATTCTTTAAGAAAAGTCATTGATCTTTTTTTTGGTTGCTTAAAGAATCTCTAAGAATACGACAGTGAAACTCGACTAAGTAGCAGATCCCTCTCCTTCCCTTGAAATTCAAAAGAATAGATTAAAAATAATAATTACTGAAATTTAGGAAAAATAGAGATTTAATAGTATTTAAATAAAGTATTATTTACTTTGAAAGCTGCTTAAATTTCTAAATTAAATGAAATGTGTATCAGTAATTAACTAATTGGTATTATTTCTAATCTAGACATAGATTTTAATTTTAATTTTTTCGTAACTAAAACTTTTATTCAAATTCCAGCAAAACTAATTGTGAAAGATTTATTACACTGTTATTTTTTAAATCTTTTTTAACATCCTTTGAATTTCTTCATATCACCATATTTAAAAAAAAAAAAATAAGAAGAAAACGGAAAAAATAGTTTCTGTTGAAACAATATTCGTAACGAGTTATTTACTTGGTAGTTCCAAAGAGAAGGGAGGGGGGGAGATGGGAAAAAAACATGTAGGTTGAATATTTGCTTTAGATAGAACTATGAACGTGTTTGGATCCTTTCTCTACTCCTTACATTTGTTGAATTCTCGTTGTATCTAGTGCATGTGTGAAACTTCTTCTAATTGATATTTTGCATGCGCAGTGTGTGTATAGTAAAAACATATGGACACGAATATGTTCTTTAGGAATATCTGTTTAGTAGAATATCTGTTTCATAAATATTACACAGAATTTTACGGTTTCGTGACGTTGATATTCACTCTCCTTCAAATGAACAAAATTAATTCCAATTGGCCTTTTCGATTTTTTTTTAAAAACAGGAAGACACTAAAAAATATAAAAAAAATTTGTGTGCAGAAAAAGGCATTTTTTATAATTATTTTTCCACAATCTTAGTCTAAAGTTGCTGTCGCCATCTATCGGTAAGTAGAAACATTATAAAACGTGGAATGTATTTTTTTTTGAGTGAAATTGCCAGAGCTCGAGTTTGGAAACACTATTTTCAGTTCCTGTATTAATCCAAGCTGTTTTTGTTATAGTTTGTGTACCCCGTTACATACTAATGTTTATTTAAAATTTAGAAAGATTCAATTAAAATACAAATTTTTTGCTTTGTCATAGAAATGAATGAATATGTGTATTTTTTTTTTTTTTTTTTGGCATTAAAATGCAGCAAATGAAGGTGCTATGTATTGTATATAGGGGAAAAAAAACTATTCCATACAGAAATGATTTGTACTTTAAAATATATTACTTTCTTTAAACTGAAGTCAGAATATGAAATAAGCTTTTCAAATCGGGAATGTGTTACGATTATAGGTTTTATGCCGTTATTTCAAGAAGATTTATAACAAAAAGAAGGGGAAAAAAAGAAAAAAAATAAGCAATTAAAAATTCAATTAATTAAAAGTATTAAAAGAAACAGTTCTTAGTAAAGGAAATAATAAAGATAAAAGGATAAAAATATATTTAAGTATAATATTTTTCATGAAACGCTGCGATATATATATCGCAGAGTTTCACGAAAACGGTAGATATGTTCCTTAGAAAACCATGCAAAAAAATTCTTGTAAACAAATGCTTGCGACATATGGTAAATTTAAGGATATGTTCCTCTACTTTAAAAAATCGTGTAAAATGAGAAAACTCCACATATTTTCTCAAAAAACCATGCAAAAAAAGTATTAATGAAATCCATATTACATATTCATAAAACAAAAACAATTCATTTTTATTAAAAAAAAAAAAAATTAGAACTAGTGTACAGTGAAAATTCAGTTTATAAGTGCGTACAACATATGAAAATTCGAATTGAAATTAGGAATAAAACTATCAACAATTCATCGCTACTTGATAACAAGTGTGTACATTTATTACGAACTGGATCAAAAGCACTATCGTCAGTAGCTGTGTCAGATATGTTCAGCACAACTGTCGGCTTTGATTCAAATGAAATATTTCGTTCCTTATTTACGGCCTCTGTTGGCTTTTTTGTTGTTTCAAAATATGTTATTAGCGGCTGGTTTTTGGTTTTTCATATTACTTATATAATTCTTCATATTCTGCTTCACAAAACTAAAGATATTACGTTCAAATTTTAATGCACGCTCCATGTCAAAATCATAAGAAAATGTTATTCCATACTTTTAGCAAATTTCAAGCTCTCTCAAATTAAATCAGCCAATAATTATTAGCTACACTTCACCTTTGATTTCGTCAATACAAGACTTGAATTATTTAAATGAAAAAATGCATAGAAATTTGTAAAAAAATATATCGTACACGACATAAATTGTGATTTTAAGGATGTATTTCAAGTTAAGAACATGTTAAATCTATTTTTTTTTATTTAAGCAAATGAATATAGTCGAAACTGTGACGTGATGGATTTCCAATTTGGCTGGAAACCAAAATGCTGTGTTTAGGTCGGCTTAACGAAATAAAGAAAAAAGTTATTCTATAATTTGGGTATTCCCCGTAACTACAGAATACAAAGTAAACAAGCCAAGGAATAGAACAAGTCACTCATACATGTGCGGGCATAAACAGACTGTCTTCTGATTATACTGTCAAAATTAGAATTAAAAAAAAGGGGGGGGGGGGCCGGGAGTTGATTCGTGCTAAAACAAAATTTCGTGTAAAAAAATACATTGGTGAACCGTGTTATCTCAAAAAAGGCAGTGTAAAAAAAGAGTTGAGTGTATGTGTATATATATATTCTACATAGGTTATATTTTTAAAATTATTTATGTATTATTTTAATGCATTATTTGTTTTATAGCGAACAGAAGAGTTTCTATCTTATACTTTCTTATTCAGTATTTTAACTTCGATTTATCAGTATATTAATGAAAAATATTTTATATTCATTTTAAACATTAACTAATAATTACTAAGAAATAATACTTATTTTACTTTTATAAAATTTAAAAAAAAAATTCTGTTCTCTATTGTAGCGGTGCATTTTATAGCTAATCGTATATATTGGCCTTGCACTTCAAAAATCTTTAAAATCAGAGATATTTTTTAATGGCCAAAGCTTAAATATAATTATTTCCTTTTCTTTTATTTACAAATTTTATTAATGAACATTTTTTTCGTAAGTAGAAGGACATTCCTTTAAAAATAATATTTCTGACATTTTAAAGTCTTTTTTCAAGTTGTCAACATAATTTCAAGGAAACACTTTAGAATCTATAGTAAATTGGACGGAATAAGTTAAAAGAATTTGAACACATACCGATGTTTTTGAGAAACTTGTTTTAGAAATATAAGAATCATCCATATTGAACTGTTTATTTTATGCCAGTGTCGCCATCTAGACTGCAACTTAAACATGATAATACCCATACCATGCTCTTTATTTCCTTTTTAGCTTATTAGTATTTTAATTATTTTCTAGATGGCAGCACAAGCATAACTTTGCAAATCACTCTGTTTTCCAAGGGATTTTTTGATAAATATCTTGCACATTTTGTATTTTAGTTTCAAGTATTTTTGTTAAAACTAGCTTCAAATATAATAAAGACTGATGATTTCTCAAAAATTAAGATTTTTAAATTCAACCAACAGGAGAAATGATGCTGATAGTTGTTTTGTTTCAATGACTTTTTTGTGAGCGTGCTAGATTTTTCGTTGAAACTAATTGAATCTATTTGAAGTGATTGCTTATTTTGATTTTTAAGTATAATTATTACAGCTAAAAATAATTTTAAATACCTACAGGAAAGTTTTAAAACATTCAGGTTATTACCAACAAAATAAAACTTGTAAAAAATCCTTATTATATTCGATAACAATTGTTCATCGTTTATTTGAAATATAAAATTGTTAAAAAAAATTCTTGATTGATTCATGATTTTTGCACTATGATAGTTGTGAGTTATTAACGATGTCATCCTGTATCATTTGTTTAATTTTTTAGAATTTTATTTTGAACTAGGGAAGTTTATACTAACCAGAAAGTATTCTTTTAATGGAATAAATTGGAAAATTAATAGTTATAAATTTACTTTAACATATTTTACTAGTAGATTTAATTTTTTTTATTTTAAACCAATTGGCTAATCTGGATACTTTTTGGGAAGTTTTATTCCTTTTAGAACTATTATTCATCAAACAAAACATTTGTAGAAGAAATGCATTTGATTTTTTTGAAGCTATGGCACCCTCATCCTCTGCAAATAGAATTAGGTTATAAACTTAAAATTTTTTTATATCAAAATAGTATATTTACATGCTGCGTCGAATCATTAATAGGCAAAAACATTATTTTTCAATAACATTACATGCTTTCGTTATTAATGTTGATGTTATATATACTATTTTATATTTATATATTGTTCATATGAATCGAATCTTATGAAACTTAGTCCCAAAATTTTTAGTAAAAAGATGAAACTTTAAATTTATTATTCAAAACTAGTAAGCTTTATGGCATTTTTTTTATTCAAACAGACAAGAAAGAATTCTCAAGTATAAATGCACAAACACGTTCTGGAAATAAGACTGCACTTTGAAATTATTGAATGCAAAGAGTTCTCTATTAAATTATTTTCTATTCTATGAAATATATCTACTTTGGTAAAAGAATAGATATTGTACTTGAGTTACAAACACAATGCTATTAAGTGTAATAAATTAGAAGTAAAATTATGATTTATTTTCGAAGCATCCTTTAGAACTCAAGAAATATTTATATTTCCTGAGCATTTGACCTTACAAAGCTGTCTACATAATGTAATTTATAACCAAACCATAAATTGGATATAAACAGAAGATAATGTTGTATTAAAAAAAGAAAGTTAGTGGGAAAAAAATACTTTGTTATTCAGCAACATAAGTTTTCATCAAACGTATAATGGAAGTTCTTGAGCTTAAAAACTTTTACTTACACAACAGTCAAAAGTATTGCTTCCCAATTCCGTAAGCATACGCTTCATATATGGTGGTAAGCATTTGTTAAATAAGTAAAATACTTCCAAAAATTTTAAAAATTGATTTGAAATTTAAAAAAATTTTAAGAATTAAAAAATAGTTCAAAGAAATAATTTTGGGAAGAAAAAAAATGTTAAGAACAAGGGGGAAAGCTCTAAAATCTAGAATAAAAAGTATTAACTAAAAAATTTTAGTTCCAAAAGATTCCTTGAAAATTAGATGAAAAATATTTAATTGTAAAAAAAAATCTTTCTAAAGTTTGTTTAAAAAAAACCATTTGAAGTTTAAAAATTATATATATAATTGGTAAAAATACTATTTCACAAAAATGGTTTGCAAGGAATATAATTTATGGGATGATGAAATGTTACAGTATCAAGCATAATTTTAAAGGAATAAAAGACATTGGTATGCATTATATGCGATAAGTTGATCGACCGAGTTCAGTTTGCTACCATTTGAAAGAATTAAATTCGCTACAATTTGAATTTTAAAGAAACCTGCACTGATATTAAATGGAACAAATCCTTTACTGGACAAAAGCTTACAGTCGTGAAACATCCCTGATAGTTAAACGATCTTCAGGCCCTCGTGTAACGAGCATTTTGATTTCGTGAACGTAATGTTGATCCCATGGAATTCTTACTACTGTCCTCAAATCTAGATTATTTTATCGAATGCCGTTAAGTGTATCCGAAAGAACAAAAAAGAATGAAAATTTCTGTGGAATTACATATTCCCTCCGATTTTCAAAAATATTTTTATATCTATTTTAATAATATGTTTGTGGGTTTTTCAGCCTTTAAAAATATTCCAAAATATTTTTGAAAATCGGAGAGAAAATGTAATTCCACAGAAAAATCAATATTTTTTGCTCTTTCAAATGTACTTAACGACATGCACATAGATAAAATAGTCTAGATTTGAGGATGGTATAAGAAATTCCAAAGGATTAATATTATGATCATGAAATCAAAGTGGCTGGTAGACGGGACCTCTGATGCCATGATCACCAATATTGTTGGAATATGCTTCGTTCAGCCTTTAATATTCTGATAATTTATAATATTAAATAATATGAACCATCTATGCACAGAATGAATAAATGGAAGGAGCATAATATGATTATTACCACTGAATTCTATTTAACCAATACTCTATATCAATGAAAATACTGAACACTTAAAAATATGGTGTTGGGGTCATTATGAAGATATGATCATACCCTGCATTAATGATGATGATAATGTCTAATGTAAAGTTGTCCAAAAATGAAGGGGAGAGAGAAACATTCTAAATAACTTTTGTAATTCTTATTTAGTCGACCAAAATTTATGTCATTGTAAATAATTTTAAAGGGAATTAAAGTAGGTTCATTAACTTAATTATTTTTACAGCTTGAATATAGCTGTTTCTTCACGAAACTGATTTCTTATTATGAAACAAGTTAAAATTTCAAATTTTGTAAAATTCTGCCCAAAGGCTCTGGAGTTATAGAAAAATGGAATATCTCAAACATTGGACGATGTAAAATTTTCTTTTTAACACTTTTGTACGACGACTGTACAATGAAGTTCCTTTATTTATAAATACGTAGCGCAAAATTCATTAAAATTTCACTTTTTTTCTTCTTATACATTTTTGATTTTTGGATAGAAATATATACAATTTAAATAAAACAATGCAAGGACAGGACTACCAGTAAAAAAAAAAAAAAATCTCAAACACTTGAAGTAGTCTATAATCCCATGGAACTTCTTTTGGATTGATAGCAGCGAGCCTCATTATTTTAAAACAAAGTAAATTGGCCATTTCTTTTCAAATGTCTGTCATATGTTTCAGAAGATTTCAACGGATGTTTAAATTTAGAATACATAAATTGAGTCTCGAATTTACAGAAGATTGGACTCTACGCTGAAAGTCTGCCATCAATCTATTGAGATTCCAAAATTGGTTTCGCAATACTTACATGTGCACATATGAATTTAATTACTAAGCAATTTAACTCTTATGTGTAGAGCTTCTTTTCGAAATTTCATGCAACTCACCCACACGATATTATAATTTACTTTGCACAAGAAATGTTTTACTATTATTATATGTGTTTTATTTCAGTTTAATTAATAGTTGCTCTTTACTTTTAGCAGAAATTATATTTTCTGCAATAACTTCGAAGATGCATCTGACAACTGCCCCTCAGGGACTTACCCTCTTTAGGTAAGTATAGGAATCATGATCTCGAAGCGTCAAAGGGATTTTTTTCCCCCATGGGACTTACTGCTTTTAGTAACCACGCGTGGTGCGTTCCAGAAATATTGTAGCGATCCTTCTCTGTTTTCGACCTTCCTTCTTATCAATTCCCCCTTTTTCTTCTATATTTCTTACGTCTAGATCACAGCTATATATGGTTTGGGGCAGCATAGCCTGATTTGGCTCTAACGTCATGAACTCCAACTTTCACTCTTACTCACTCACTTATCTTACAATCTCACTTTGAAAATAACTTTTGATCGTTCAACAATAATTTCAGACGGTTTTTCGAGATTAATATAAGCACAAAAAATAAAGATGAGATCCAACAGATTCCACTTTTCACTTTTCCAGATTACATTTCAGTTTTTGTGCATTTCATTTATTCAAAATAGGCTTTACGTTCATAAGGATAAGATCTTACGCTTAAAATATCATTTCTTATAATAAACGAGCAAACATGCTTTTTTGCAAAGTGTTTGAGACGTGTCTCCAGGATAGCATGACCAGGCTTCAAGAATATCTTTCAAAAAATAAAGAGATGAAAAGGAACAAGGAAGTTTCGAAATGATGTCACTCACAAATATGCATTGATATTAATAATAAAATTTCGGTACTTCTTTGAGTTCATACTTAATATTATGTTGAAAAGCTCGGTTTTTTTTTCCACACAATGTTTGCAAATATGAATTACAAGGCGGCTTTCTAGTAGCTCTAAAGTAGAGATAGTCAGGTGGCTTAACATAAAGAATAACATACTTAATATAAAAAATGCCTGAGAACGACTACTGTAATCAAAAACTGAGGAACAAGTTTAATAATTTTCAAAAAAATATAGTTTATGAAACTAAAAGGCTAAAATCAATATTTCCTATTTTTATTAAAATAGTTCTGGCTACAAATTTTACAAAATGTAATTTTAATTTTACAAAATATAATTAATAATCGAAGAGTTATTTTTTTTTAAATAAAAACTGAAAAAGGCATGTGTTTGTATAGCTTTCAAAACTCATCATTCACAGAAATCAATCAATAAACCATCTCTAGCCCATACGCAATCTGTTGTTCGGCTTGACTTTGATTATCAGATTTAACAAATATCCTCTCGTGGGATTTATTACTCCAAGAGTCGAGTTACATCAACAATCCTAAACACATCAATGCTCGCCAATAAAGCCCCAAAAGGATTCATTAGTCATGTCTCAGGCGAACTTTATTAGCAAGAATTTGTTAACAGAGCATTAGACAAATATGAGAACAACAAGTAAAAATTTTATATATATATATATATATATTGCCGTTGATCCAAAAATTAACCTGTAAACTAGGGACGTAGTGAAAATAAGGGAAATGAAGGGGGCATCAAATATTGTATCGAAATCACTGCGTTGTTAAAACGTCCCTCATGACAACCAAAGAATCCAAACCATGGCTCCTTGAACCTTAACCCCTGGTTGACGGGATACGTGATAGGCTACAGGTTAATATCTCACTACTGTCCTGAACGTCTCTCGACACATTTTAGCTTATCATAGGAACTCATTTCGAAACAGAAGTCATAGATGAAGCAAATTTATTTCAATCAAAGAAATTTCAGGTTCAGCAAGCTCGGTGGCACTAGAAACTTATTTGTCGATGGGTACATGTTAAGGACAGTCGGTGTGAAGGGTACCGAGAACTCCGGCCTCATCCTCGAGTCGTATGGTCCTTTCAGTCATTGATATCTCCGTTATCTTAGAGTTTTCTGCTTTGTTTCAGTCATTCCTACCAACATCATCGAATGATGGTGCCACTTCGCACTTAACCAAACTTGTAGAGATTCTTCGATTTGATCACTTTCCTTCTTTTAGCCCACTTGAGACGAACTCGCTTTCTTTAAATAAATACGTGATAGATAACCTCGAAGTGTCCAAATGATCTTGTAACTTTCTCTTGGTGCCTACTGTATTTGATATGTAACATATGGTTAATGCGCTTCAGGGATGGCGATATTTCTCTGTTTATCTATTTAAGACTCTTCTTCTTGTCATTTCATTTTTCCTTTCTTACATCTTAAGAGTTCAGTCTGAATCACAATTCACAATTTTTCGTAAATTAAAGAATATTTGGCGCAACTTGGATATACTAGATAGATTCGAAATTTAACTTCTTTTACTCTTCATGCTTGCTCTAACTATTCATTTATCGATAGTTTATAATTCATGTCCAGTGAAAGATATTACTAAGTACCAGATTTCGCTACGTTTAGATTCCTTTAGATTCGAAATTTCTTTCGTTTAGTTAGATATTAGTTTAGATTGTAGCGTTGAAATAATAATCTAAAACATGGTACAGTAATTGAAAACATTGTACTCTTTAAAAAAGGAAAATTTCGTAATTTATTATTATATTTCATATACTGTTGGAAAAAGTTACAATAACTTTTTTTTGCCTGTATAGGTCGATTAGACCCAAATAGGTTCATATTTATTCGAGGTCATAACAAATATTTTATATAGCTTCATTTCTTATTTATTTTTAAGTTTATTAAATTAGGTAGCACATTTTATACCTTTTGTAACTACCCTCCCCCCTTTCCCCTTTCTTCTAATCTCTCAATCTCTTATTTGCATAAGAAATTTTAAGTATTTAAAATATCGAGAAGAATAATAGGAATTTTTAATTATAGGTTGATTAAGCCTTTTTTGCATCTGTTATTCTTGACAAATTTTATAATATCAAGCAAGGATTGCAGTACACATTTACAAGATCGCGAAGGAGAAAAACTAAGCATAAAACTCATCTCGTTTACGTTTGTTCATTCCTCTCTGGACCACATACCTTGCATTTTCATGTTTTAGGTGTTCTCTTATTTCCATGTATTTGATCTGCTGCAAATGCCGATTTTTTTTGTTATTATTGTTAGGATATTTTTTATTCTAATATTTATGTCAGATTTAGTCAGCTGTTTTCCAAGTTTTTTTCAGAAAATGTAACCTTTGCATGGCTTGTTTTCATAGCATTTCGATAACAAAAAAATAATTACATGCATAAAAAAACCCCGCATTTGTTGTTATCTCAGGTCAATTATATTGTAGAATAAAACCTAGTTTTTTTTTTATCTCCTAGTTCACTTTTGCACGTATACATGGCAGTTAATTTATTAGTGGAGCTGCTTCCCTTTTAATTTTAGCATAATAGGGAAATTGTATTTGCTGTCTATACTTTCTCTTCTGAAACTTTAGCTTCCAGGCGCACAGTTGAAAGAGGGATTATCTATTTATTATTTTTCATCCATATGAAATCTGAGTCATTTCGGTTGAAAACCAAATAATGAGGAAAATATATATTTTTTCTATCAAGTGTGATATCCTTCGAATGTTATTTGAAATGCAAACCATCCAAAAGAAATGAATTTATTATATGTATTTCTATGCATAATGGTGATATGGACCGATTAAACTCAATCAAATAAAATATCCTTTTCTTATTTTTTTTTAAAGAAAATACCCCTTGGAACTATCCTGAAATGAATCTAATAAATGTACCAATTAAATTCATTCAGGGTATGTATATGCGAAGGTAGTGTAACCCATTTTAAAAATCCTTTAAAAATTTAAAATGGTTTAGCATATCATGTATATGTCAATACAGTTAGTGTTTTGCGATAGATAATACCATTAGATATTTTGAATGGATACCTAGAGATGAGAAATCTTTATCTACTCATCTTTGTAATATAAGTAAGAAACAGAACTAAGCTGATTTTTTCCTTCCTTTCAAAACGCATGATAAAATAGGAATGATATTTTACTGCATTCTTCGATAACTATGATTTCTAATATTCTCTAAAAATTTCTAGGAAAACAAGCTTAATTTCAAAATTTTATCTTCTCTATATGCGGACTAGCTTATCCCAGGACCTAGAGAGATGAACTAACAAAGGTTCTGTTCTGTATCATATTTAATATATATGGCATCTTCTAAGCTCTCAACTCGTCAGATCACTTCGTTAGATAGGCACGGAAATAATGACCCCCGAGATATACTGGTTGTCTATTCTTTCCCTTGAAGTTTACTGTGTTTTGAAAAACGAGTGACGCACCCCCAGGATAATCTGGTGAGCTTTCTGTATTTTTAACCCTCCTTCTTTTTAACAATTTTTTACCCTTTCATTCCAGTTTTTTTTCCTGTCTAGATTACAGTTTAAACTAACGTTTGGGTGCAGCTTAGTTAACTAGATTACTCGACTTTTACGCCATTAACTAAACTCAACTACCACTCACTAGAAGCGCTCTGAGTTTAAGCAGTAAAATTTATTTAGAGCAGAAATTCAAGTTTTTTTAAAGATAATTTATCACTGATCAAATCAGATTCCTTCTCTCAAATTGAGTGTACACCTAAACCTAATAGCATGTGTTTAATGCAGTAAGCTAAATTTTACTTCAAGGAAATCATGTTTCTTTCTGTTGACACTCATGTTACTTTTCTTTCAATACATAAAGAATAATGATAATGCAAATGAATTACATTTTTCTGAAAATGGAACAATATGACGCAAAGGCAATATAAAAAGTTACCATGAAGCTACAAAATTGAGCACACACTTTTATTAATTTTAACCTAAACAGCAAATTAATACTTTGCTGCAAATACTTTCGTCTACATCACAGCTAACAATCTTTTAGGCATGGATTCCAAAAGTTTTTTGGTTGTCTTAACTGAAATTTTGGCCCACTCTTCTCCTAGAACCTTTTTCAGAATCCGTTATGACATTTAGATCCAGAGCTTAGGGCCGCGAGTATGTAGCTTCTGCTTGAAATGAAACGAAAAATATAACTTAGCTATCTACGTCGATTGTAACGGCGGTAACCTATTGGTCATGGTCGCGAACTTTCAGTCGGCGGTTTTTCGTCGAGTCGGGGGTTCAATCTTAGTTGCCAGAGAAGAACCTTCGTGTTTCCGTGATGCACGTTAAATCTGATCGAGGTTCAAAGTCCTTCAATTCGCTTGGTGTGAAAGTTTGGAGAGGGAGGTTATAGTTCAGGTGTCGTCCTTCTCAATTGACCTAGATTCAAAATTACGAGGTCCGTTGCTAATAACCCTCGTGTTGCTTCTAAGCGCAACGATAACAAATAACGCGAATATTTGATTTGATTATCTGTTAACGTCGCACTTAGAAGCAACAAGAGGGCTATTAAAAACGGACCTCGTAATTTTGAATCTAGGTCAGTTGAGAAGGACGACACCTGAACTATAACCTCCCTCTCCAAACTTTCACACCAAGCGAATTGAAGGACTTGGAACCTCGATCAGATTTAACGTGCATCAGCCTACGAGTTTTTAGTGGCATCAAGGCTCGAACTCACGACTCAACGAAAACAATGCCAGTGGCGAGTTCGCGAACATGATTCCTAGGCCACTTCACAAGTCGACGCTCAATAATCAAATACGTCATAAAAAGGCCCAAGAGATCAAATAAAGGGAAGTGAGGAAATGAAGGGAATGAAGGGCTTGCAATAATAATATGTCCATAATGCCATTAATGAAGCCATATTCTCGTATTCCTATTGCTGCCGTTCAGCCCCATTCCAGGCCAGATCTACTGTCTTAATTCACCATCTTTAAGGTGAATTTAGGATACAATCCTTTCCCAACTTCCCTTCACTCTTAATATCGCACCCACACAGATTGAATGTATTCTCATATGAGACCAAAACAGGGTTTGAGAATGAATCCGTTCTTCAAATATGATTTTTTTTAAAAAGAGCGTCTTTTTTACAAGCTTTTATTTAACTTACTATGTTCATATATATATATTTCCCAGTTCGGAATTTGTGCCCGAAATTTAGCCAGTTCCCTAGCATCCTATCGAGCTGAAATTTTGTATACACGTGTAACTCCGTTGATAGTACTACGGTATTCAATGACTATGTTATGCGCAAGCAGTGACGGTCTTAGGAAGGGAAGAACTCTGGCCTTGCACTTAACAATTTCCAATTGAGTTGAAATTTTGTACACAAGTAAAATTTTCGTAATTATTTTTAGTTTTAAATTTCCAGACTAAAATAATTAAGTAAATATAAGTAAAAAAGCATTTTTTAAATGAATCTTTTACTTAAAGATGGTCTAAAAGTATAAAAATAACTTTTAATTATAAAATAATATATAATTTACAAAAGCTCGAGGGGAGTTAATAGTTCTTTTGATCTCACATATAAGTAACTGTGGTACTTAATTTATCGACCATTACATAGGCGTATTAGTTAAGCACTTTAAACTTTTATAAATTATGGGTTATTTTGCATTTAAGAAATTATTTGTATGCCTTTTAGTGCATCTTTAAGCAAAAGTTTTATTTAAAAGTGTTTTTTACTCATATTTATTTCCTAAATTGACGTATCCAATGAGCTGCTTCCGTATTAGAGTATGACCGTGAAATAGCGCATTATCAAAAGTATGCCTTAACAGTTTCAACTGAGTACCTTCTTCCAAAGAATACCGATAATGAAAGTTAAGAGGCCATAAAATTTGAATTTTGCGAAATCGCGTATAAATTTCCTCTTTGCAGAGACATTCAGAATTTTCTTACGCTTTCTTCCTGAAATATTATCCACATATTCTGTTTTCCAATACTTATTTAGTAGTATTCGGTTACAATCACAGTTTTTCTCAAAATCAGCGAAGCTATGCCTTGAACTTTCGATCATTTGATGACTAAACAACGTTCATTCTTTGACACTTCGCTCTTAAATGCCATTTCAAGAACTTTTTCAGAGTGAAAAAGATAATTACAATAGTAAAAGACTGTTGTCACCTTGAAATTCTTCAATTAAGACTGAAAATGCTTTAAAGTAAAATGAATAGGGGAAAAAACTGGTAATTAGGCTTTTAGTTTCCATAAGTGTATATTGAATTTTGTGGTATAGTTTTTGAGTTAAGGTTAAATTTATTTATTTTCGAATCCAAACAAAATGAATAAATTAAACTAATATTTTTTTCACATAGCTGTAAGGGATAAAAAAAAAAGTACCGTGAAATATTTGTAATATTTACAGTATTATGTACAAAAGAATCAATTATATGCCGAATAAATTTATCTAGATAACTTGGTTTTTTTTGTAGTAATAATTAAAACTTGGTGATATCCTCTCGTACATACATATTAATGTTTATGCGTGTAACGTAATGTATCGTTTTGGCTAGATAACTATATAGAGTAACCACAGAAAAGAAAATTAAATTTTCCCTCAATAAAAGTAAATCGATTTATCTTGTACTTTCATTTCTCTATTATTTGTAGTCAAAATATCAGATAAGGAAAATTCCTATATGTCTTTGGTTTTGTAAGACAGAATGATACCCAAAGAGTTTTCCTTTGAAAAAAAAGCTTTAAAAATACATTTCGTAATCTTAGAAGAATTATACAGATCTAAGATCTCGAGTTGAATTTTAATTCGAGATCAATATCCTCGTTTCTTTTTAGAATGATAAGAATGTAAAAGAAAATGAAATTCAAATCGTGTTAGGATGATTTTGAAATGAAGAGTAAAAGCAGGTTTACAAATACTTTAGATAATATTTCCTAAATCAGCAAAACATTTACGAATTAAATATTCAGTGCGATTATGTTTGAGCATTGTTCAAGTGAAAGGCAGAATTTTAACGAAATTTTTATCTTACATAAAAAGTCGTAGGGATTAAGATTCGTCTTTTTAAAAAACTTTCATCGGGTCAGTTACCTACCAATAAAGAAAAGACTTATATATTCGAATAAGATTTGTTCGCGGAACATTGTATAACCACGGTAGCGGAATGCTCGTAATCGCGATCACGGCCGACATTGTTTCAGTCTAGTACGGAATTCGAGCTCTGATTCCACTAAACGACACATCGTTAAATTTGTCGGGGCTCAAAGTCCTCCCGATGGTGTGTTGTAGTGGTTAAGAAAAAGGAGGAGGGGGTAGCTCAAATGTGTCTTCGTTACTTGACTGTGGCTTAGAATTAAAAGGTTCATCACCAAATGTCCTTCGTGTTGCTTCGTTGATAAACAATCAGTCTTTGTCAGAACATCGCAGGAAACGAACAGTATTGCTTTCATGTGATGTTATATAAACGACACAATAAACTTGTCCACTATCTGCCCAAGGTGTTGAGAAGTTTTCAAACTGCTTTTGTAGTTGTATTTGATTTAAAGTAAGATCATAGTAGCTCAGTGGTGATGGAAAATAGTTTCACTGGTGGTGACATTTGAATCGAGACGTAGGCTCGAGTCCTGGTTCCACCGAAGACTTATCGTGTGGAGTCTTAGAGTCAATAGAATACTAAATGGTTTATAATGTATTAAAATTCATATATGATGTAGAATAAATAGGGGGAGAATGCGGTACTTAACTCATATCTCTTGTACGACTTTATTTTAAAACTAGCAATTCACTGAAGCATAGGAGATTAACCAATCTAAATATTTGAGAATTTTAATTTGAAAGTGTGTAACAATATTGATTGAGGTTATGAGAATTGACGTAATTATTTTACAATCTTGGATTAGCAACTCTCTGACTTAATTAAAATGAGGTATATTTGCTTCATTATTTGTTCTCTAAAAGGAATTTTCGATAATAAACTAAGTAGTCAATAATAACTTAATATTTCATTCATGGATACGATGTCTTAGAACTATCTCAACAGTTATCTACTGATTGCTCATTAATATTCAATGGGAATAAAAAGAAATTAATTTCGAGAGACTCTCTTAAATGTTATGGAGAAATTCCCCGAGGCATCAAAGTCTCCTTCGAAGCAGATTTCTGATAAGAAAAGTAATTCAAATCAGAGAGTCCTTGATTCCCCAAGGCATCTCAATCTTTTCAAGTTTTTGTTGAATTCTAGAGATTTAAATTTTCGATGACTTTTCCCGTCGCCCACATAGTGGTCTTGACCCATTCAAAAGTCATGAAAAACCCGTCATTCGCTTAACACCTGCTTCTTTATGGATAACTGAATATTTTTTGTTATCTTTCAACGTTTTTGCTCATGAACTGTTTCAAATTTTCCTTCAGCATTCAATGTGTGCCATGTATTACATCTGATTCACGCATTTTCTGCGTTTTATTGTATATCTGTCATCAATATGGTTTTTTTTTCTAAATTCTTTTTAAATTTTCGAAGAATAGTCTCGAAAAATTTGAAGTCGAAAATAATTTCGAAAAGTTGAAGTCTCGAATGGTGAAGTTATAAATGAGTTTTTTAGATGGAAATTTCTTCGTGGGATTCTTTTAAAGCTCACTTTTTTCGTATTCTCTTTGGCGGTCCAGAAATGTCCGTGCCGATATTCGGTAAGTGACATATGGACAGGTCTGAATATATCAGAATGATTGAAAACACATGACAATGCGGACATATTCTAAAAGATTGTACTTAAGGCCCATTTGGAAAAGTTTGGTTTCGATGCATGGATTGTTGTTAGTTTTATACACCATGAATATGGAAGCAAACAAAGTGCATTATTATGGGCATTTAATACTTTTCTTTTAACTGGAAAGGCAAAAATGCTACGAAAGCGGCAAACAAGATTTGTGTTGCTCATGGCAAAAGTGCTGTAGCGAAAGAAATGTGCTGAAATTGTTTTCTAGGTTTAAAAAGCTGTTGATTTCAATCTTGAAGATCAAGAAACCCATGTAGGCCCTCTATCACTGATGATGATCAGATTAAAACACTGATCGAGAATAACCCATGTTGCACGACATGGAAATTAGCAGAAATCCCTCTACAAGCATTTTATGAATCTCGGTTACATAAAATGTTTTGATGTATAGGCTCCTCACGAATTAACGAAGAAACATCTGATAGATCGCATTCCTATTTGCGATTCGCTCAGAAAAGGCACGATGATGTATAATTTTTTATGATGGGAGGTGAAAAATGGATAAAGATTTTGAGAAAAACAGAATTAACCACCATTAACCACTTCAACAACCGATCTTCATCCGAAGAAGGTTATGATTTGTGTCTGGTGAGATTGAAAAGGAATCCAGTATTATGAAATTTTACCAAACAATCAGACGATAAATTCAGAAAAATATTGCTCCCAGTTAGACGAATTAAAGACAGTAATTGAACAAAATCGTTCAGAAATTGCTTACTGGAAAGACGCCGTGTTTCATCAGGGCAATGCGCAGCCTTACATGTCTTCGACAACTCGACAAAAGTTGTTAAAGCTTGTGCTGGAGGTTCTACCCCATCTACCATATTCACCAGATCTCGCGCCTTTAGATTGCCACTTATTTCGATCATTACAAAATTCCCTTAATGGAAAAACTTCAACTTTTTGGTCGAGATAAAAAATCACGTAGAAAACATTTTCGCCCAAAACCCTGAGAGGACCTGAAAGGAGGGATTTTCAAGTTGCATTAAAGATGCAGAAAAGTTGTGAAGCAGAAGGACACCTATATAGTTTTTTTAATGTATACCAAAATTGAGAAGGGCTGCGTTTCAATTTTCCCTCAAAATCGGCGCAAGTTATCCGGATGACCTAATGGCTTGAATATAGAATGCTTTATTGCTAAATTTCTCAAAATATAAGATTATATCAGTATTTCAATTTTTAGACTCCTACAGCAACAGTGACTATTATTAAGCTTTCTTGTGGTTAAATTGACGAGTTTTCTGTAATTAGTATTACTCAAAAGAAAAAAAATAATTACTCGTATTTTTTGGAATCATAGTTTTGTAATTACAGCAAACTATTTAATTTCTTTAATTCATATTTCAATGGGGAAAGAATTCTTAGGATAGCAATGCGCAAAATGAAATAATTCGAGATAAAAACCAACGTTTTTATATGGTGGCAAAGTTTTTTTAAAAAAATATTGAAATATTAGTTAAAACTTGTCAAAAATGTCTAAATATTGCATTGTTAGTAGAGTAAGAATGATACCCAAGGTTTCAGAGCTCTAGCTTGATGGGAAGATGGTTAAATCAACGATCGAAAATTTGATGACACACTGATACACACACAGACACACCAAGTGAAATACATAAAAAAGTTAAGACTAACTAAATTAATGAAATGGCCCAAACAGCCTTGGCGAGAGAAATTATTTGGCGGTATTTTGCGAAATGTGGTTACCTTGGTCCGTTTCGCGGACTTAACGTTCAGCCAAAAAAATCGACAAGTTTCGCAATTTTTGAAACCGCACCAAGTGGTTGGGCTAAACTGCATCATTAAAAAAATAATGAAATATTAGTTAAAACTTGTCGCAAATGTCTAAATATTGCATTGTTAGTCGAGTAAGAACGATTCTCAAATTTTCAGAGATCTAGTTTGATGGGAAGTTGATTAATTAACGATCGAAAATTTGATGACACACTGATACACACACACCAAGTGAAATACATAAAAGCGTTGTAAAAAAGAACACTGTTATATTCGACATTTTACAAGGAAAGTTATTGCAACGTAAGATTCTAAAAGGTTCCAATATAAATGGCAAGACCTTATATCAAAGATGCTTTAGTCATTCACTGTAAATAATATTACGTCTGAAACTCACATAACGTTCCTGTAACGTGTACGTTTCACATAACTCATTTACACGTTACATGTAACTCATGTAACGTGATCATTTTTGATACCTCACTTACCAAAAAAATTAACACATTTCACGAAGAAAAAAACTGACTTACAGAATCAAGAATATGACCAATTTTATCTTGAGTTTTAGTTTAGTTCTTTATTAACGCCGCCCTCTAGAAGTAACACGAGGGCTATTGGCGACGGACCTCGTAATTTTGAACCTCGGTCGAGTGACGAGAATGGCACCAGAGCTGGAACCCCCTCTCCTAACTTCAACACCAAGCCAACGGGAGGACTTTGGGCCCTGACAGATTTAACGTGCATCAGCCCCGGGTTCATGGCGGGTCTTTGGCAGCCAAGGTTCGACCCCGCGATTGAACTAAAATCGCCGGCCACGAGTTCGAGGCCATGACTACTAGGCTACCGCGGCCAAGCTTTGTCAATGGGAGTGGGATGATTATGATAAGATCCGACGGCACAGAAGACTACTTTTTATATCAAAATTGAATTTCCACTTTTTTTAAGCATACAGTTGAACAATGGTAGTCTGTTCACTTTATATCTCATCTTATATGTCTGAACTTTATTATTGTTGAATAAATTTAACACCCTTTGACGTCGGTAAATTATGCAGTAAATTATGCTCACAGTGTTTATTGTACGTATTTAGTAATATGTGAAGGTAGTTCTTCATGCAATTTTGAAGATGTAATAATTAATAGAATGTACACTTGAGGTTAATTTTGTTTTAATGGCCCAAGAGTCATATTTAATCAAAACGCTCAAATCATTCGTTAATAAACTTGCAATCACAGGTGATTGCTGTGAAATAAATGAATATCTGAGATCTAAACATAGTGGAAAGGGAGCAAGAAAAAGGTTAGTATTGGGGTTAGCTAGGTGAAGGTCAAAAATTGAAAAAGATCGCTAGGGAATACCGGGGGAGAGTCATTCGTGTTTACGAGCGATATCACATCCCATGAGATAGAGGGGGAAACATTCGGGTACTTCGGGATCATAAATACAATACTAACCTTAAGAAGATAAGTCCTTGAAGTGGGAGAACAATAAAATAACTAATAAGCTGATGCTTGATATATTTATTTTCACCACACCCAGTAACACTGCAACACTAACATAATAATATATTTATTATATGTATGAAGAGAGTAAATATTATTAGGGATGTCTGCGTGTGGGTGAGATATTTCTTTACGATACGATGCTTTCATATCGAGCTCAAAGAATAAAGTGAGTTATTCAAGATCATACAACCTCCAAAGGCGATAACACCATCTTGGAGCAGGAGGTCCAAACATCTTCCAGACTTAATGAAAGATGATTTACTTTATTTTGTAAATTTTTCAAAGAAAAAGAGGCATTTTTTTGAGGTGTATTAGTGTATTCAATTCATTTATATAAATTTTACATCGATGTATTTTGACGACTGATATATTCTTCATAAAGAAGGAAAAACGATTTATACTTTTTTGATTGAGCCCAAAACGCTCGCAGCAGTTCAGCGAAAACAAAAGTTAATTGTTAATGCCTGAAAAATCTCGGAAAAACAATACCCGGTATCGTTTAAATTTTTGTATATATTGATAAAGCAAAACAAAGTAAAGCTTCTATATTTTGATCAAATGAATTACTTACATTACAGCTTATATAACAATCGAATAACGAATATCTATGCCACATTCACGAAAGAGATTTCAGATTAAATTTGAATATATTAATAAGACATAATGTATTCGAGAATAAATATTTATTAAATTAGGGACGAATAATTTATTTAGAGAACTTTTTATTCCCTTTTATTATTTTAATAATCATTGGGAAGGAAAGATACATTATCAGAATATTATTAAGAAATTAATTACATTAATGGAATTAATATGGCGTTATATTGCGATATAAATACTCTACGTAATATATATATATATATATATATATATTTGAGAATTATAAAATAAATAATTTAAATGAAATTTCTTACGTTAATTTGAAAAATAATATATGCTTTTTTTAAATTGAGTAGATATTTTTGATAACTGTGAAAAGCCGTATAATTCTTTTTTAAATACCCACTTAAGGAAATCCTTTCAATACAAACGTGCAGACCTCCGAAAATGAATAAAGTGATAAAATTACATTACCTTTACGGCAATACAAAGACTAACAAAAGCAAGATAAATTTTGATTTTATAGCGAAATATCTTGTTAAAATTATGTATGTACAAGTGTATTTAATCCTGGAATCGCACTAAAATAGTGGCGCCATTGTTTTTATTTACTTTTCCATAATATAATTTTCTTGTGCGAGTTGTTCATTTTTACTGTCTCTATTTTTTACTAATAAATTACTATTAAATATTAATTGTTATGAGTAATATCTGCTTTAGTTCAAATAAAGGCATTTATCACCATTAACTAAACAAATTGCATTAAACATCATTAACTAAAAATTAAGTATTTCATTTAATTTTTGTTAAGCTATTTGAATTGCTAAAATTATCTCCCTTAATGCTATAAACTTCAGAGTCATATTGGGTAGTATAATTCCCCAGTAATTTCAAAGTCATAATGGAGGATATGTTAATAAAGATATCATTATACTATTTTAAATAATTATTGAGAAAATGTAGTATATCACATATTCAAAAATAATTTTCAACAGTTCTATATCAGTCATGTGCTGGAATAATATGTTGACAGTTATTGGAGGGGAAGAAATTACTATTAAAAATTTAAAACAAGAACTTTATCTTTAAATTAAGATATATATATATATATATATATATATATATATTCCAAATTCGTTACTTAGTATGTCATATTAGCTCCAAATAATGTATTGTTTGGGAATCTTTTCGATGCATAAGTTTTTTATATAGACTGGTATTGCATTTCAAAATTTTTTTACTTTTAGAACATAGCCTATCATCACTGTAGAAGAAATGCTCTCGTTGTTCAATATAATTTAATGTTTTGCATTTGCATGATGCCATTTGATATCATTGAGATGTTTATTTATTTATTATTGTTGCATATATATTTATAGCTCTATGAGTATAGTCGTATATGCATATATGTATTTTTGTGCTTAGAAAATTGTCCAGTCTTGTTTGGGATCAAAGTGATACTATCTTCTAAATAGGTGTGACAGTGGTAGTATGGTGATCATGGTCGTGGACTCGCGGCCGGCGGTTTTCGTCCAGTCGTCCGTGGTTGATGCACGTTAAATTTATCGAGGCTCAAAGTCCTCCCACTGGCCTGGAAGTTAGGAGAGGGGTGCCACTTGAAGGAGATTCAAAATTACGAGGGTCGTTGTCAATAGCCCTCATATTGCTCCTCGTAAGCCAATAGCCCTCAATTCAATAAAACCAAACCCGAATAGCTACAAAAAAGCATATTTATCTTTTAAAATTGGTATTCAAAACATTATTTTCCTCTAAACAAGATATGTGCGCATTAAAATCATAAATTCAATTAATATATAAAACTTATTTCACACAATTCGTGAAGAAACTTTCAAAATAGTGCTTTAAGGAAAGTTGATTCTTCATCTTCTTCCCACAAGGAAAAAACTAAGCGAATTTTTATGCAATTTTCCTCAGATGTTAAAATAGAATAAAATTATGTCATTGCAGGATTTAATTAAAAATCACTACATTATTAATAATAGGATTAGAAATCCTTTTTTTTATTTTCTTTCTCGAAAGATAAACATTTTTAAAAAATAATGACGGTTAAAGAGTTTCCTTATCCTGATAGTACAGCGCCAGAACTGAGTAAATTAATCATCAACTCAAAACAAATAAATAGTTTTAAATAACTAATAGCATTATTAACATTTTTAAAGCAAATAACTGTTGAGATCGACATTTGAAGAATATTGTCGGACTTTTTCCCGTGGAGATGTTGAACCAAACTACTTCGGAAAAAATCAATAATGCTTCCCACGCTTTAAAGTTCTGCTTGTGCAGATAAAAAAATAACTTCGAATTTTGCCTATAGATGTCATTGAATGACCTTGAATTTAGTTGGTATACGTGTTTAATTTGAAAGTATTAGTTTTTTGACGCTGTTAATCAGAAATGATGACTCACAATTCTATCTGCAAAGGAAATTTGGTGTTTGGTACATATAAATAATGTACACCTGTATACATGTTGTGCGCCCTCGGGAGCTTGCATTCTTTATGTAGGTACGAGCATCATGACCCTGAGGCACCCTAGTGATCTTTTACTTTCCCATGAGGTTTACTGTTTGTTGTAAACACTAGAGACGCGCCCTCGGGATACCATAGCGATCCTTCTCTATTTTTGACCCTCCGTCTTGTCAACCGTTTTCCCTCTTTTCCGTTTTTCAAATGTCTCTACATCGCAGTTACATCTTGTTTTGTTCAGCATAGCCATATTTGGCTTTTGCTCCATTAAGTTCCACCGTCACTCACATAAATGCTCTACATGTGCTTCTGCAAAATGAGCGCGCCGTGTTTTTGTTGGTGAGTTTTGTTTTTGCTATTATTAAGAGCGCCATTTATGGGCGAAGTTCGAAACTTTTTTTATTTGCACGAAAAAAAAGCATATTTCATTGAGGGAAGCATTTCGATCCAAGCCGCACTCTCATATTTTCCCGGTTATTACAGTTTATATAACACCAAAACAAGTAATATACTATTAAATGACCAGTTCTTTTGTTGGTTTGTTTTATAAAAGAAATATTTTGCATGAGCTGCACATTTGCATTGTAGTTCTCAAAGATCGTTAGAATTTGATTATGTGTATTGTGAATGTTTAAAAATGTTTCTTAGTAACGATTTTCTTTTTGACCTTCCCCCCCCCACCAAAAAAAAAGATTTTTCTCTTTTCCTCTTCATAATGAATTATTATAATTTACAATTTAATTTATACGCATAATTATTTTAAAACTACTGTAGTATTGAAATTAACACATGTTCAGTCAAAGTCTATAAATTAATGTGGTTTCAAATTTTCTCTTCTGCATCACATACTTATTTAATGGCAACTGAATAGTTATATATTTTAACCAAAACAGTCAAGTTACACGCATTATCTGATATTTACTGAACCAAAACTGAGAGGGTAAAAACAATGACATGTCGACAAAACTGGCTTTATTTTATGCGAAGAATGAAGATGGAAAAACTTTTTATTTTTTGTTATTCTGCTGAAGATGATGAGATATTCAAATTCGCAAAAAAAAAAAGTACGTCTTACATGTGCGTCTTAATTGTGATGATATTGTTCAAAATGCTGTGAATATGTTCATATTCAAATTGTTTAGTGCACCAGTAATTAAAACTTTTTGTTTCTCAGCGAAGATAATTGTGTTTTCATTAATTAACAAATTTAAAATTTCGTTGAAAAAGTGAAATATAAATCTCTTTAAAGATTTATTAGTCATTCAAACAAAATTGATTTTAGATATATTTCAACGAAAATTTGTTTTCGTTTCATGAAATATCCGTCTCTTCGTTTCATGCTCATTCGTGGCATTACTTCTATCTATATGTTTTTTATTTGGATCCAAATGTGTAAGTATTTGATACCTGTCTGGGTCAAAGATAGACCAATGACAGTTACGCGAAGAAAAGAAAAAATAAAAGAAAGAAAACTATAAAAATCAAAATTGTATGCAAACAACGGATTAAAAAGAAATATATTGTAGCTGCTAAAATAAGCTAAAACCTGGCTGCGTTAAAGGAATCTAACTAAATTTTAAGCATCTATCATGTGAAAGCAAACACTGAAAACTAAACAAAAATTAAAATTAACAAATATACAACGGGTATTATGTATATGGTAATTTACTCGTAACTTTGTAACTGTGATAGCTTCGTGTCGAAATATTTTTCAGTTTATATACAGTTCCAATTTGTAAAATGATTACAAATTTATTATTCATTAAAAATTTAATATCTGATTTCAACAAATTTTTTTAATGCTTCCATTTCAAAATGAAGGACATGTTAGTCTAGTGGTCACGGTCGCGGACTTTGTCGCTGGCGGTTTTTGTCGATTAGTGGATGTTACGATCACAGAGTATTGTGAATAATCAATGCGGTAAGAATGTTTACACCTATAGACGGCGCTGTTAACTTTGTTAGAAGTAAGATAAGAAATTTGTAGATAATGTACATAAGGTTGTTCAATAAAGATGTTGTATGCGATATAGCACTCTTAATCTGGAGTAAATGTCATCCCCCCTAACAATAAATTGGTTGGCGTTAGTATTAACAGTGGATTTGAACCACAAAAGACCCACCGTGTAGGTGGGGCTGATACACGTTAATCATCTTAAAGTCCTTCCGTTAGCGTGGTGTGAAAGGCAGGATACAGGGGTGCCAACTCAGGTGTCGTCCTCGTCATTTGACCGAGATCCAAATTACGAGGTCTGCTGCCAATAGCCCTCGTGTTGCTTCTAGTGCGACGTCAACAAAATCAAACCAAATTCAAAATGAAATTTATTCTTACCTTAAGTTCAAATTTTAAGGTAACCAAATCAGTATTTTTATTTCAAAATTTACTGTACTTCATATTTATTTGGAGGATTTTATGATTCATTATTTATAAATAGTACTAAAACATTAGTGCCTTTTCGAGTTTCTGAAAATAGGATTTTTAATCAATATAATCTACAAGAACACATAAAACGTCGTGGTGTAAGAACGAAGCGATTCTGCATCGCTTAGCAACCGAAGAAGGAACTAATAAAGCATTTTCAGGGTTCAGGCAACATAGTTAGTAAGAGTAGAAGCCATTTAGTCAATATGTAATATTAGAAGTTTAAAAAAAATATTAAGAGTGAAAATGAAGGCCTTTTTATGTTCATTATACAGATGGGGAAAATATTTAAAATTTAAAACCATAATCTAGCGAAACTGAGGAAAGCTCTATTGAAATTATTTTCTTTCAATATTAACTTAAAGAGCAAATCACGTGACAGTTGACGAAACCGACTTATATTATTTGTATTAAAGCACTAAAGAGCCAAGTTAGCCAAATCTGTCGAATGACGTCTACCATTGTTGATTTAATGTAATGCATAATACTTATTTTTTTCGTTCTATTACAACAGCTATTAAAAGTTTTGAAAATAGAAATCGTAATGCATAATATACATCTGAGTGTGTTCAACGGAATATGAACTAAAAATTTAAAAGAAGAAAAGAAAAACCAACAACATTTTCAAATCAACAATCTTTTTTTTTTCCAATAAGAACTTCACTCAATCATTCGAAAATTTCTGAAAAACTTTCATGAAAAATTGAAAATGAGTGAATAAATATGCTTTTCAAAAATTTGTATTTATCCTTTATTCAATATAAAACCTCAATTCTTAAACATTTGTCTTATAATTATTGCTTTGGTCAAACAGGGATTTTCAATGCAAAAAAATAATAGAATTTTTTCTTATATAACATAATTTCTTAAGTACAGTTAATTTAAATTTAATAATAAAACATTAAATAGCTTACAACTGCAAAAAAGTTAGAATTGTTTTGAAAAAAAAATGCACCACGTAATAAGAAAAATTGTACTGTATGAATTTCTAATTACATGGCTTAGAACCGATTAATCATTTCAGGAAATTAAAAATAAAGTCTTACAGGGAATGAATTATTGTTAATGTAATATATATATATAATACAATAAAAAAGAGCAGCACTGATGTTGAAATAGGTTAAAAATTATTTTTCATTTGTTTAAAAGGAACAAATCGTTTTTAAATTTTGATGAATTTGGTTAATTCCATTCATTATTGCACCCCAGATTAAGGGAAATAGTTTTGAAATACTCGTTCGACTTACAAAGGATTTTTGAAAAATAATAATAGTTCGATGAAACAATTTCTCTTTCCGAATATAGATTGAAAATTCAGTCAAAAATATTTAAAAAATACTTTTTACAATAGATGTTTGTTACGAAATATTAATTTCAGGTGCAACCTAGTTTCGAGAATAAAAATTATTTTCAGATAAAGAAATTCTTATATAATTTTTATTTCATTCCTAGTAGAAATTCGATTTTCTTGTATCATTTTTCAAAATTTTGATTTATTTGAAAATGTTTAATTTTTCTCTTAAAATTTGTTTTATGTGGTTCAGTATTTTGTTTATTGTTTTTTCTTTTATCAAGTGTTTCTGATGTCTTTCTTTTTAGATATAAATTACAATTATTTTCCTAAATTGCTTTGGTTTATTTTATAACACGGCTACTGGATTTTACTGTGTTAAAAATGATCAATCGACTTCATTTGTTTTTCTACATCGTACCCATCTATTTTTGTAAAAAACTATACTTTATGGAGCTCTCCTTTCACGAAGAATGAGCTAGACTCCTTGCTAAAAATTCTGTAAACATCAAGAAAGTGAATAGTATTTCTGATATAAAAATAATTATGACATATAGTGATTATGTAGAGTAAATTAATTATGTAATAATGGAATAAATAATGTAATTATGCAGCAAACTATGCAATTGGTTATGTAGTTATGTAATAATTTTTATATATATGTAATTAATTATGTCAGCAAAGGGAGGGATTGTGATATAAAGTATGAAATAAATATGATATTTGATGGCAATACGGCCAATGTAGGTAATTCACCACCTTGGCGATTTCAGTGTTTATTTTAAAGTTAACCAACAGGAGACTATTCTACTTTGAAAGGAAATTTAAACAGAAGCTGCAGCATTACACAGAGTGGGATTTGTTGAATAACCTTTATGAACACCTCATTATTATTGTTTGAATGGTTTCTGTAGGGAATTGTTATTTTGTTCTGATAAGTCTATCTTTTTTGAGGGGAGGGGTTAAGGAATTTAAGAAATGCAATGATTATGTTAGGCTCTTAAATTATCTTCTCTACTAAGTAATGAGTTTTCTCAAACTGGTTTATACATCAATCACACTGCTTTTCAAAAACATTTAGCTACAGGTAAGCCTTTTAACCTTTAAGCCTTTAGCTGCAGATATGGCCACTGATGGATACAGTGTCTTCATTAGGAGCTATAACACCTGCATGCGAAACAGATAGATGACAGAAATCGGAGAAACTGTCGATATTCTCTGTCTGGAGTCAGAGAATATCGATACCGATTTCAGTCTCTGAGATTAATTATTATTATCTTTAAACTATAAAGTATGAATTAACTGCAATTAGAAATTATAATAAGGCCAAATGTTCGCTTAAGGGAGAGAGGAAGCTCAGATGAATGAAGATAGTAAAATAAATTAATTAACAATATTACTCAAATAACATGTCTGATATTTGGTGCCCTTAAATTTATTGAGCAGGTCATTATGTTACAATGTTACGAAATGGACATACCTGTATGATATATGGTTCTCCATCTCCCTTTGGAGATGCAGATTAATTAATTGTAAAAATATGTTGTTTGCCTCGCGTCAATAAGTGTTTTTCAAATACTGTGCATGTTTGTCCGTGTATGTAAGTGTGTTTGGGGAAAGTGCGAGGAATGTGTGTGTGTGAAGTGTGTCTGAAGAGTATGTAAAATCTTAGAGAGAAACCTCTTTTATATAAGCCACAGGAAGGGCTGAAGGATCACTAGAAAACAAACTAAAACGCCCTTGTTCTCCCATATGAGCCGGTGACATTCCTGGGGTCTATGTGTGCAGTGATCCTTTGCGGGTACTTCATTTGTGGATTCAAAGATGTTTAACAGGAGCCGTCCAAAATTAAAAACAAGTGCTTGATGATGTGGAGCCTCACGTATCAATACGAACGTGACTTTTCACATCGAAACATAGTTCTGTTTATAAAAATAATAAAATTGCCCTTTTTTCTTTGTTCTTCTTTCTTAAGAATAGAAAAACTTAATAGAAATAGATTTATGGAGAAAAATAGAAAAGTGGTCTTATTGTCCCCACTGGACATATTACCTGTAACAAGTGAAATGTTGTGAGCTATTAAATTTAAAAGTGAAAATCTAAAGTTAAAACCAAAATTCTATTAAAAACTTAAGTAGCAATAAATAACATGTTTTTGTTTTTTTCAACTATTATAACCATCACAATTTCATTTTGAAATAAGAATGGCTATATTATCCTTCGGCCGCTTGTGTGTGTATATGTTACAACGTTTTTCTGAATTTCACTTGGTGTGTGTGTGTGTGTCATCAAATTTTCGATCGTTAATTTAACCAACTTCCCATCAAGCTAGAGCTTTGAAATTTTGGGAATCGTTCGTACTCGCCTAACAATGCAATATTTAGACGTTTGCGACAAGTTTTAACTAATATTTCAATAATTTTAACAAGTCAAAACATTCTTTCCTTTCGGCGCTTTTAGGATTGAGGAAAAAATTTCTTTCCCCCTCTGGGAGCACCGGGCACTCCCCACGCAGCATGCGGTATCGTAAACCTTTTGTACTCACAAAGGGGAGATACTATCTCCCCTTTACTATCTCCGAGATAGTAAAGGTTGCTGACTTTTAGTCAGTAATCATTCGCAAGAAAGGAAGTTTCCAATATTTGGCGCCATGTCTTATCACAATAATTTTTTCTGAATTCTGGTTCCCATTCTTTTTTAATAGAATGACTTACAAACTTTCAAATACATGTTTTGATTTTATGAGTATTATGAATTTTTTAATACTCTCACAAATGTCTCTTTTTAAGTGAATTTTAAAATTAAAAATAACTAACAGTTTTAACTAATCAATAATTTTCTCTAATAAACTTTGCCACCATATAAAAACGTTGGTTTTTATATCGAATTTTTCTGAATTTCACTTGGTGTGTGTGTGTGTGAGAGAGAGAGAGAGAGTGTGAGTGTCATGAAATATTCGATCGTTAATTTAACCAACTTCCCATCAAGCTAGAGCTTTGAAATTTTGGGAATCGTTCGTACTCGCCTAACAATGCAATATTTAGATGTTTGCGACAAGTTTTAACTCATATATTTTTTTTAAATAATGCAGTTTAGTTCAATCACTTGGTGCAATTTGAATAATTGCCTAACTTGGCGAATTTTTTTTTGGCTGAATGTTAAGTCCGCTTCGCGGACCAATTTAGCAACATTTGGCAAAATACCACCAAATAATTCCTGTCTCCAAGAGTGGTTTAACTAAACTGTATTCCAACCATTTAATTTACCGGATTAATTAATTTTAGTTAGTTTTAACGTTGTTATGTATTTCACTTGGTGTGTGTCTGTATGTATGCGTATCAGTGTGTCATCAAATTGTCTATTGTTAATTTAACCAACTTCCCATCAAGCTAGAGCTCTGAAATTTTGGGTACCGTTCTTATTTGCCTAACAATGCAATATTTAGATATTTGCGACCAGTTTTAACTAATATTTTAATAATTTTTTTAATAAACTTTGCCACCATATAAAAACGTTGTTTTTAAAAACGTTGGTTTTTATTTCGAATTATATTACTTCTCCCACATAGCATTAACATTTCTAAAATTACCTAAATGAAACAAAAAGAAAAGAAAAAAAATTGGAAAATCTTTCAAGAGTAATTTATATTGATTAATGAACAAAATTGAAATAACAAGAAAAATAAATAACAATGATAAAATTTCAGACAGCAAGCGAAAATAAAGCTTAGTTACTATAAGAAAGTCTGAAATATGCTGTAAAACAACAACCGGTTACTTTGAAACAAAACAAAAAAAAAAATAAGGATTTTCTGTTTTAGCTTTGAGGCCATACTAATTTTAAATGTGAAAACAATTTAAATAGTAAATTTTTGTAATTACTCAGCTTTTTTTTGACAATGCATTTGCGAATCTATAATCTTAATCTACCCCTTAACAACTTGATTCTTTTTGACAAATTCGATCCCAAAAAAATTTCATTTTTTATTCATTTTATATTTGTCAGAAAAATATTATTAAGATTATTTCTAATAATTGTAAGCATTTAGAACAACTTTTTTTTTTTTATTGTAAATAAAACAATAACTTTTTCTTTGGAAGTTGTTTTTTCTTCCTACACAAGTGCTTGACAGGGAAGTTGCATATTCAGTCATGCTTAAGATATGGGCAATTACTTTACTATTATTTTCCATCGCAAGGGTTGCAATTATCTTATTTACGATTATAAAAGTAAGTAAATGCAATTGCTACAATTGCACTCACTTACCCTTACAATTACAGTTGGACTGCGTTGACTTGTGGTTTTGACATCGCTACATTTTTACGAGATTTAGATTAATCTTTCTTTTTTTCCCAGATGACTTCATGACTCCATCTGAATATGGAGTCATGATAACTTTTTTCTTAATAACGTTTTTTCTTTGTTACAAACAGTGAGATAAACATACTATGGAGTTATAATTTGTAATAGCATACGCCTAATTAGAGAAACTAGAAACATTAGTCAAATAGGGCTTGCGCACCTAAAAATGAGCAAAACAGAAGCGCAAGGACAGAATATGAGTCTTTTATGAAATCAGAATTAAAAGAAGTATGAGTCCAATAAAAGAGATGCAGGAGAGGAAACCTCAAATTGTTTCGGAAAAAAACCTTACAAAATAAACGAGCGGAGTAAAAAAAAGACGGGGGCGAGGGAGCGAAACCCGGAAGGAACGCAACAACGAAGCAAAAGCTGAAAAAAGATAAAAATCAGAGCGAGTGGGTAACTTTAAAAAGATTCCAAAACGTTTAAGATAAAGAGTTTTAATACGAGGCGACGGTCTAAAACTGGATAGCTATCCAAATCCAAGTGAAGAGGCGGCAAACTAATGAGAATAAGATGCAATGAAAACAAAAAAGCGCAATAAAGTCCCCGTTCTGAATGTCTGAGGCAAGAGGGGAAAGCGACAAAGAGCCACAAGTTCCCTGATCGCTAAGAGCAGACAGTGACTATCGTCACAACAGAGAGAAGATAAAAATTTGACTAAGTGGGGTGGAACAAAAGGTTGTATTTGAGACGCAAACTTCGAAAGTTTGGGACAAAGAGAGGGTCAACCACATAAATATTTTTTATTTGTCATTTTTGGATTTGAATGTTTGGATTGGAAATGAATCGCCAATTCTCAGAAAGCGAAATGTAACACTGAGCGAATGTGTTACTTTGCTGCTGTTTCAATGTGTTTGTTTTTACAATACATTCTATTGTTCCATACAAAAAATATTTTTCTTTTGTTAAATTTTCTGCATTAAGTTGAGTAACTATATTGTACAGTGGATGTATAGTTTTTATTTCGCTCGTATAACATATGTTGTTGCTATTTCCTTATAGTTAATTCAATTTAGAGTATATATTATACGCAATCCATTTTAGCCGGTCATTCCATTTTTCATTTGATTGGTCCCATATCACACCAGCCAGTGAAGGCGAGGCTTATTGCATACTAAAAAGCAAAGGAAACTCCTAAAAGATCTAGGATAATATTTAGGAGAATCATCAAGTATTATTGTAATAATTATTCTATTTACACATCTCTCCGCATCAGAAATCAGAGGATAAATTTTCTTACACTAAACATTTTGATGACATTTCTAAAAACAATTTAGATGTAATGCATCTTTGATTTCAAAAATAGAATAATAACATCACAAGCAATTTTTAGAATTGACTTTTTTTACATATTGTTTGAAATCATAAATTTGAATGAAGACTTTTTAAAAACAAAACCACTATTGCAAAGGCGAGTTATCTGGAATTGCTATATATACGCATCATGCCTTCTATTAGGGAATAATATATGTGTACAGGAAATGATGGAGGGTGGCATAAAACCGGGTAGTCGGGTAAAATCGGATACCCTTTTTTTTTTCTTCTTCAGCAAATGCTGCAGCATTGCCGGCTTACATATGAAACAGGGCGAATCGTTCATGTTAAGCAGTGTACTGTTGGTTCTCGTGCTAGAACGACGATTTCTTGTGTTCTGCGTGTGTTTTTCGAAAAGGTAAAAAAATATTTGTTTGCAAGGCCACCCATTACACTAGCTATGTAGCTCCTGCTTTGCTTTATATTCAAGATGAGTGGCACAAGGTTTGATGAGGTTATTATACAAAGATTTGCTGCTTTTGCCGCTTTTATAAATTGCTCTAGTTTCATCGACACCATATTTAATGCACTAGTAGTGTGGGGGGTATGAGAGTTTTCAATGGAGGAGCAAGACGGATGGTATTCTCTTTTATCCTACTACTATTCGATTTGGAGTAAATTCAGAGCGACAAAGCTCCACTAACCCCTGAAATGGCTCTTCCAGACCTAGCAACATTTCAAATTTTCTTAGAGGGGATTCGGTCTTCTCCGAAAAAAAAAAAGGAAATCAACAGAAGTAGGATTTTGCGAACTTTTGACCTCCTCTCCCACCCTTCCAACTAATTCACATTACAAAATAAAGTTACTCTTACCAAGTCTAAAAACCATCGGTCAAATAAACCTTCCCCTTTTAGAAGAAAACAGAACCTAAAGAAAGAGGAAAGTCGATATCGGACAATAAAGAATTACCACAAGGGTTAGAAAATGAAAATGGCAGAAAAACTCGTCATCTGAGGAGGAGACAAAAGATGGTGCTGAATCATGCATTGTGCTCACCTAATATCTGACATACAAGTATAGATCACTAATTATTTTGCACCATTTTCAAAGATTTCGCCTATGATGCTTGAGACATCAAACCTAATGACAAAGTCATTTGTTTGAGTGTTATACAAGTGATTGATCTGTCAAATCTGAATGAATTAACATGATTTCTCTGTATGAAAATTCTCAATTTTATTTTTATAATTTTGAAAGTTAACGAACCAACTTTAAGAAATTAAAAATAAAATGTTATTTGCGTATGTGTTTTGTGTTTTTTTTTCCTAGGTACCCAATTATACAAGCCTCTACCTCAAAATTTGCGTTTTGGATTTTCAATGCCAATCAATGATGGTAAATTTCATCAAACCTATAATATCTTTCATTATACAATTGATGCTACGTATGTATTTACAGCATTTTAAGTGTTAGAATGGAATTAATCATTAACTAAGTTATGGTATCCGATCTTAAGCCTTCTTTCCTCTATGGTGTGTGTGAGTGTTTGATTATGTCGAAACAATTATATCAAATATAACTCTAAGTGATCGTAGTAGAAAAATCCACTTACAAACGAAGAAACTTCTGAATGTTTCTCCACGCATAAAGGCGTACTTCCACTCCCTTCATGAGGGAAAATAGGAACCATTTCATCTTAAGCTCGCTTGAATCAACCTGAGTATTGTTACGTCTTTCGCTGTTTGTAATTATATCACGTGCAGGCAATTTGCATTTACTATAAGACTCTGAGATATTTATCGTTCATAATATGAGTACTTGTAATATTCAAATATTGACTGAACTTCGTACTGAAAGTAATAAAAAATATATTGTCCCTTGTCAACACAATTTTATTTGATGGTAATGTAAAATCCTGTCGATCATTTTAGCTAAACCACAGCAAATATCACCAAACGACGCAATATTCAGCTAATAACGGAAGGTATAAAATTAAACATGGTTTTTTCTTATTTAGATCCTCTGCTTGTCTCCATAAAGACTTGTTGTCAAAAACGTGGTTTTACATAATCTAGCTATTATTTTATACAAGAACTCTATCAGTTGTTTTCACTGACATTATTACCACAGTCATTTAAATTCGTATATATATATATGAATTTATGTGGTGTCAGATTCACAAAGAGAGAACCAATTTTCTGCTACCCTGAATGGAATTAAGGATTTCCGCTGCCTTGAAATGATTGGTGCAAGTTTAGTGGGAATTATATCAATGATCATGATCGACAGGATTTTACACTAGTATCAGTATTTTTTTCCTGATTTTCAATTTGAAAAAATATATATTTCATTTCATAATATTTTTAATGCTTCACTTTTTTTTTTTTTAACTTTTTACAATATATTTTTCAATTTTTGTAACTCAATTGCTGCATAAAATCATAAATTATTTTGTCTTTTACGCTTTCCATCTGAAGCAGAATGCTTAAATTTGCTATTCAGCATTCCTTACTGCATTTAAACTCTCTTGTAATATGAATTTACCATTGTCGAGAATAATTTTAATTCACTGTTCAATATATGCTAAATACGTACTTTCAACTTATATAAGAAGACAAGATTTTTTTTTTTTTTGAAATATTTTATTGTACAATTCTACATTAGCTTAATATTTCTTTGAAAAACAGTTCACAGCAATATGGTTCAGCAATTCATATGATACATATAGTAGATTTCTGTAAATACATTAATGCACGAATTGCATCTAGAAACAGTTTTAACAACGACAAAACACAGTTCGCACCATCTAATAGAAGCTTTCTGTGAATAAAAAGTGAAACATATTGACTAAAACGATTCGATGTTCTCATAGAGGTATATCTAAGAAAATAGAAAAATATATCTGTTACACGAATATTTCGTGATCAGAATCAGAATGAGATCCTTGCAGATGAATTCCGGAATCGTACGAGTAAGATTCCATATCTTCATGCAAATAATATAAACTAGTAATAGAACTTGATCTTCTATAAGGTGGCGCCATTTTGCGACATCGAAAACAGATCTCTGATTTATCGATGAAAATAAGAGGTCTGGAATCGTCCTTCGTATTGCTAGTCGCGCGATGGCGTTGCTTGACGTCATCCTTCCGATACCGATTACGATGACCGCTACAAGGATTGTGGTGTTTTCGGGGCTTGAAATCAGAGCTGTTTGCTGAAAGACTAGAACGAGAGGACAATGTTGATTCCGGAGACGTTTCTGGAAGCTCTCCTGGATCAGACAGGGACTCCAGACTGGGAGAATTGTGTCTGTTCCGGTGTCCGGGGCATTCGGTGATATCGATGTCGTCTTCCTCCTCGTCATCGTCATCGTCCATGTAGACACTGTGCCGTTGGCGTTCTCTCAATTCCGCTATGGAATCGTGGAGTGACAGCAGTTGACGGAAGAGATCGTTATCTTGAGCAATAAGAGAACTCTGGAAAAGAAAAGAACATCGACATCAGCATATATTCAGAATGTGGTAAATTAAAATTTTTGGAAAAAAATGTACAATTTGAAAAATTTATGAAAACTAACAATGGTTTTTAATTATATAGAAATTTACACATTTTATTTATATTTATTTGAGTTTGTAAACATCTTTTTTCAATAGCTATGTACATTCCTAAATTCATAGTATATCCATAACTCAATTAAGCTCTCATACAAGACATATTATAAAAATAAATCTCCATTGCACCTACAAAAGGCCTTCTAGAATTATATTGTAATTTTTCAGGTACAATAGACATCCCATCTAGGAAAAGTATACAATTATACGAATTATGCAGCTGTCAACTAACATATCAGTAATTCTTCACACCATTCTTATAATTTACCTCATAAAGAAATGCACGAATATACTTCTTCCCAATTTAACTTATGTAACATTTAAGTACAATTTGAAAGAAAATAGATGAGAACATTTTAATTTTTTTTAAAGAATCGTTATCATGATCAAGTCTTGGAAATGCAATCAGAAATAAATTTAAATATGCTAATATACTTGAATAATTAGTCTAAACGCTTTACGCTTAAGAGATTATTCGAGTGATAAGAAATACCCAACAAAATTCTTCCAATAAGTATGCAGTAAAAACAAACTTATTTGTATTAATTATAAATATAGTTAGTTCTCTAAGTGATGGCAATAGAATAAAAAATGATTATATTCATAGGTGGAACGTTTCCTTGAACAGAGCAGGTTTTAATGCAGTGTTCTGTAACTATGTTTATTTTACAGAGCTTCTTCCTTACTATTATCATACACTGGTTATCATAAATTAAGGAAAAATCACAAAAATAGCGATAACTCTTTCAAAAGTAAGCCAAACCGTGCAAAATTTGCATATGTTGTCCACTAAGAGTAGCTGAGTAAAATTGCAATATGCAAATTAGTGACGCTGCACTCGGCTTACGTCATCTGCCTGGAGCATAAAAGTCCAAGTTTGAGAGAAAGCACACAAATTTTACTGTGATTGCGACATTGAAAATCTGAGATAGCCAATTCGTAATAATGACCTCTAGGCATCATTTGCCTGAAGAACTACGATGGAGAGCCATCGGGAGACTAGAGGCAGGGCAGAGTCAATCAGAAGTGGCCAGATGGCTAAATGTGAGTCCATCTGTGGTTCATAGACTTTGGAGGCAATTTCAAACCACAGATTCGGCATCTAGGAGGTTCAGTCAAGGACGGCCAACTGTTACGACCAGTGCCGATGACCGATATTTGACATTAAGTGCACGCAGGAATAGAACCGCTACTCCGACACATCTTAGATCCTCTCTTGCTGCAGCCACCGGAAGGTTGGTGTCAACGTCAACTGTGCGCAGAAGGCTCCACGAAGGTGGTCTGTATGCGGACGACCAGCCATTTGCGTGCCGCTCACATCACGCCATAGGAGAGACCGTTTGCAGTGGGCCCGACAACATGTCCACTGGACGTCAGATCAATGGAGGCCTGTTCTCTTTACGGATGAGTCCAGGTTTAGTCTAGAAAGTGACAGTAGACGTTATTTGATATGGAGAGAACCTGGGACCCGTTATCATCCATCAAACATCCGTGAAAGAGATGCATTCGGAAGAGGCAGTGTCTGTGTTTGGGGAGGCATATCCTTAGGAGGGCGCACAGACCTCCATGTCTTTCCAAGGGGAACCGTGAATGCTCAGGTTTATCGAGACAACATCCTTGATGCTTATGTGCGCCCATATGCCGGGGCGGTTGGTGATTGCTTCCTGTTACAGGACGATAATGCAAGACCACACAGAGCTCGCATTGTTGATGATTATCTTCAACAGGAAACAATTACGCGCATGGAGTGGCCAGCTCGATCCCCGGACTTGAATCCTATCGAGCACGTTTGGGATGCTCTAGGGAGGCGTGTATCTGCCATCAATCCGCCCCCTCAGACCCTTGCCGCGCTTGCATCTGCTTTACAAGAGCAATGGCTCTCACTTCCTATTGAACTGATAGACCGCATAATTGAAAGCATCACACATCACTGTTTGTGCTGTATTGCTTCTAGAGGCAATCATATTCCATATTAAAGGTACTTTTTCTATTGCAAACCGATACTTCCAATTTGTTTATTTTATACATGTGCTAATTTCTATACTACTATTAATGTCTGATAATTTTTTTTATGTTGTTTAATACCTTACTATGTGTTGTATATTGTGGGTAAGTTTCATAAAATTCCATGTGTAATTTCTTGAGTTATCGCGATTTTTGTGAATTTTCCTTAATTTATGATAACCAGTGTAGTTATTTTTAAAACCAGGGAATTCTCACTAGCCATCTAAGTCTAGGAACATTTTTTCAGGTCAACAAGTCTGACTAATACCTAAGAAATTTCATGTAATTAATTATATTATGCAAAATCAGTTCTAATGTATTCGATTGTCACCAATTATATTCACTGGATCTCATCCGATTCCTTGAGTAAATAATGTATCGAGTTCATTATTTCTTACATTTCTGCCCCTTATTCTTTACTGTTAATGTCGGTTTTTGTAAGTTGGAATATTGTAAAAGAACAGTGAACGTGTAATGAGTTGAATCTCAAATCAGCTCCATAAGGTCAGTAGGGAGTACTTTTAATTTTACATCAATTTATGTATAAGAACGGTCCATGATTGGTGAAAAAATATGTTATATATTCGTTAGTAACTTATAATACAATACTAACTATAGTTAGAAACTGTTTGGATGAAAATCCCCCCCCCCTTCAGTTGAATATGTTCAATTTTTTTACGTGTAACAAAATCTAGATATATTTTGGAAACAGAATAGAACAGATAAGAAAATGTTTATACCTGTTTTAATTCCCATAAACTACTACAAAAATAAGACAATAAAATATTTGTTTAAAAAATATTTTTTTCTCAGACCAACTCTCAAACTCTCAGCAATGGACGCTCTAAGCGTATATGAAAAGAGTTTTTCCTTATTTCCTAACAACCCCATCACTCTCTAGTCCATTGTCTACCACAATAACAGAAAAGGTCAAGAAGTTCTCAAGGCTCATAGGACCACCCTAAATTATCAGGAGGGGACCACTCCTAGCAACAGGGCACAAACCCTGCCTGCCCCAAGGACCCTGCAAAAGAGATTGCGAAAGTGCATTATCTTTTTCTACTGGACTTTTAACCGGGCAAGGCTGTATAGGAACCACTTCGAAACCCACACCCGTACCTTTCTTCCACTTGCAAAGTAAGCGAGGCGAGAAGCATGGGCCACTACTTCCGGGTGGGAAGGGCGAGTTTTCCACCTGTTTGGGTACGAAAGAGGCACTTTGGCGATTTTGTTCTTGTTTTCCTTTCTGACTCTGGGGGAGGACATCCGTTCACGAGGTCATGGTCGACGGGTTGAGGGCCCCAGTAACTGAGTCACACAAGGGATTTGGAGTGAGGATGAGCAAGAAGACATTAAGTCACGCATCACTTAAGATGGCAAAAAGAAAAAGGAGGGAGCTACTGGGTTAGAAATCGATTGGCTATGAAGTTTTAAAAGCAGGATCAAAAAGGAGCCAAAAAATCATTTATATTAACTGATTGAAAATTGACCTAGGCACATCGAATGAGAAAGCGCCTTAATTTTTCTGGACAACATTACTTCTTTCTAATCTCGCAATGGATCCAAGATTGCAAAATTATGTATCATATAGATTTAAAAATGTATGAACAAAACGAAATTAAATACGTAATTTCCTACTATTCCAAACAAATATAATCAAAAGAAGGATGTGAAATCAGTTTTTTTGCTCGCATAAATTTTATTGAATAATTTCTATTCTGAACATTTCGTTGCTGAATAAAAGGTTAAACTGTAGAAACATTAATATAACACGGCAAAAACAAAATTAAATCAAATAATGCATTAATTCAACCATAACTCGATTTTCAAACATAATTTTTTTAAGAAACGTTTCTCTACACTCTTGAAGCATGTTATCATATTGCTTCTTTAAAAAAAATAAAAAAAACCGAGTTATTTAATTGCTGTATGTGTGACATTCAAATACGTATTATAACGTTTCTTTAATTGAAATATTTGAGTTATTCCGTTCATAAAAAAGAATAACTGAAATATGTATTGTGGAATTAATTGAAAGCATTTGGAGAAATACAATAGACTGGACTCCATAATGGGGAAAGGAAAAAAACGAATCACACTAACCACAAAATACATTCGAAATTAGGTATTATCTCTTGCAGTAGAATCAAATTCTTGTCTAAATCCACTTAATAGGCCACACCCGTTAATAGAAACATTTATCTACTTTTTTTCTCCCTACATTTCTTTCCCGATATGTTTGTTTTTAATTTTATCCTGATGTTCACGATTCTCTAATCCCAAAATTATCTGTTTTGAAAACAATTCCACGGTCTAAAAATCATTACAAGACACGTCGGTTTTTCCTGGTAGTCGCAATGGTGCGGTCGGGAAGAAGGGCCAAGGTCGTTGATGAGACACGCGGATTTGGTGACATGACCTTGCCTAACAGAGAAGGGTGGCACAACTTACATAAGTGTGTCATTTTTGACCGCAAAGAATGAAAAATAGCGTTGCTTATGGAGACCCGATTCTTAAATTGGATCCACTGGCATTGAACAAACAATCCCGTTATGTAAATGGTAATTTTATTTACCGATTCATATTTAAAATGATAATTTTTTCTTTATGATTTGTTATTTATTATTATGTAAACCACGTAACATAGGTGCATTTCCGGACTTTAAAGGGAAAACCTAACATGAAATGTGTGACTTATCTATAAATTTAATGACATGTAAAGATTTTCTCAACAAAACAGGAAAATTAAATTAAATAAATGAAATAATGCCACATTAGGCCATTTTATTAGCAATTGAAAAACAAGTTAAAGCATTTCTCGATCCTCAGCATATAAAAAGTGACAAAATAATTTTGGGGAGAGGGAGATCTTACAAGGAAGAAAAGAAGGAATTTTCACATTTGTTTTCAATAACTTTTACTTCTACGATACTACGATAATTATTTTGGATTTTAGTAGGCATACAAGTTTAAACAAAACATTAACACATAAATTTAAAAAAAAACTCAATTCGTGAGATTCGTTTCAATTTACCAAAAATAGAAGTGTAAATTTTGTTTTTAAAGTAAAACTCTCAAATAAATTTTCGCTGCATATTCTTATTATTCGAGTCAATGCTATCGTAACACTATCAAAAACTGTCACAATGAACATTAATGCATTTTATTTTGATAGCTATGCACTCAAATATGATCGATTACAAAACAATGACGCCTTTTTCGCCAAATGGAAGTAATATTCATTTTTTCAGAGAGAAGCAGCGAAAACTAATTTCAAAAAATAAGTTTTCCTAGTTTATCGTATGAAAAGTTTTTAAGTATTAAAAGTTAAGTAAATTAGGATTTCCTTTTTCTGACAGCTTGGCGGTTAGCAACTTTCTTTTGTAAGAAGCGTCCTTGAGACAAACATCATTCAAGGTGAGGTCATCTCTTGACCTTCCAGAAGGCCGGATCTTATTTCTAGGGGGCAATTTGTATGGGTTTATGTCAAAAATATGTAATGAACAGTAAAAATATTAGGGATTTCCCGCATTAAACATGGTATTATGTCTAATGTATCAGCCATTATTGTAACAATTTCACTGGTCATACTGATTCATTATTTGAATGTTATGGAGCGACAAAGAAATGGGGCATATAATATCTTAGGATAAAACCTAGTCACTTTATTGTGGCGCTTCGAAGTTCGACGTTAATTTACAATTAATTAACAATTAATACTTCTAAGTTTACATCTCGGTGTTTTAAGTATGCATTGCAATTTTTCTTGTGCCTCGACATGTTATTGTAAAATTTTTCTTTAACTGAATTAGAGATTTCTTTTAAAAGGAATTTTCAAAATACATTCTTTATTTTGAAAGTCAGAAGCAGGCACGTTGATGGGACTGAACATCAGGTCTTGCTCTGTATTTTATAGAAGGGATGAAATGATATATCGTCATAGATTTTTTTCTCTTTAACTTTTAAAGTAATCTCAATTTTATTTATGAATATTATTACACGATTTATTCATTTAATACAATACATGTATTATACGCATTAATATAGCTTATGTATTAAATTTAGAACATTACAATTTGTTGTTTTTGTGATTAAAATCGTAGGGTCGGGATCACTTCAATATAAAAAAAAATATTGAATAAAATTATTTGACTTTGCCTTCAGTTCTAGAAGGCAACAATGAATTACTTCTATTCTTACAAGGCGAATGTGATGTTTGATTACAAGGGGATATGATGTGTGTGAGACAAACTAATGTGATGATAATTAGAATCTTAACTGAATGCGACTAACATTGATGTAATCAGGAGGATTGTTCAGGTGGTCTGAAAAAGCTCCCCTCGAAAAAAACCCCATTTTCTTTAATATTTTGCAAGAAGTTTTTAGCAATGATGATCTTGAAAGAATTTTCTGTACGAATTTTAAAAAAAAGTACTCTTTTCAAAACAGATTGAAAGTATCATAAACTGTAAAGCCCCTGTGTTGCTTTTTAGAGAGATGTTAATAAGCAATCAATCAATCAAAAATATAAACTAAAAATACTTTAAGGTACTGCCTACACAAAAATCATAACGTTTTCGTGAAAATTTTCGAAAGTTTCTATATTACTTTTTTATTAAAGCCCCCATATTTACGATTTCAAAAACAGTTTTCAAAAACAATTCGATTTCAACAGTTTGTATTTGTTTCTAGGGTAGCTAGAAACAAAGTTATAGTCCTGAGTTTTAATCTGAAGTTCAATTTGAAGCGACCGGAAGTTTAATATTTCAAGACCGAAACTAAGCCATAGAAAGGTAAACAATGCATTTAAACAGCTGTTTCTACATTTTTAAGCGATATGAATGTACAATTTACTTTGTAATTATAGAATTCAGTTTTATTTATGTATCTATTATGGTTGTAGGTGCACCCGACAACTATTTATTCACTTAATTTTGATTTATAGATTTGCATTTTCTGGAAAACTGCAATTTTAATTTTTTTTTATTACAAAAAAAAAATCTCATTTGTTAAAAAATACTTCATATATTTAAATGATATTTTACCATAATGTTCTGTACATCTCTAGGTATGTTGTGAACCTAAAACATAGCTTTTTAGCATATAATTGTTCATATTGGTACTATTTTTATTTAAAAAGTGATTATATATATTGTAAAATCATGTTATGTTTATAAATTTTGGTATAACTCACTAAGTTTAAAAGATAACTGCATTTTTCTGCTTCACAACTCAGATATATCTATATTAAATATATTGTTGAACAGAAAGTGAAATATATTAATTAGAATTTGTTATATGAGTTTCAGTGTAAATGTCAATTTTTACTAAATTTTAACCAAGTATGGCCAAAATTTGAAAAATAAAAACAAGTTTATGAAAATGACTTTTTTTATGGACCATTGAAACTAAAAACATAAGTGTTTCACAAAAATTTCTTTTTCTTTTTATGAAAAAAATGTGCTCCGAAGGTAGATACACACCTTAAGAAATAAAATTTCTTTTTTTGAGTGCTCTTTTTTCAGTACAAGGACTTAAAAATTCATCAATAAACTATTTAATCTTCCTTTTTTATGCAAAGACTTTAATTTGTAATGCGAGCGTTTAATTGCACATTTTATTCAACTGATTGCACATTATCAATAAAATTTAAATAGCACACCTAATACATGAACACATCTTGTGTCCTTGAAATAATATTAAAATTAAGTTAATATATAACAATTTTATTTTCATATAGTCAATTGATATGTACGATTACATCGCGTAAGTTAATGTAATAAAATAACAAAGGATTAAATGTGTGTCATTACAAAAGCAATTTCAATCGTTATTATAGCTATTGTTATGAATTAAAGTTGGATGAAAAAAATTTCCATAAATAATTTCCTAGTTGTGCCTTTGGCTGCAATATAGCTCAGTATAAATCAAGGCATTTACCCAATGACATTAATATACACTAAAATATGTATTGGTTCTAAATCAACTTAAAGATCGATTTGGCGAAAAAGAAGCAGAATAAAATTTTGACAATGTTCGAAATTGTGTTCTTTATTTTAAACTGTTCTTTTATATATATATATTTTCTTGAAAATATATTGATATATATTTTCTTAAAAATATATTGATATATATTTCCAACGTCGATATCTGTATTCGTTCATTTATTTGAAGTAAAACCAAACACACTCCGCTTAATAATTTCAAACACTAAAATAAACTAAAACTTTAGTGTCGAAGAATTCAATCAAAATTTCTTTCTTTTTTCTTTTGAGCATCAAAAACAAGTTCCTTCAGCCGTACCTGATACCAATCAGAAACAGAACTTCTTAATGAAAATATAATGTTGTTTTAACGAGAGAGAGAGAGAGCTAATCAGCAATTTTTATGTTTTCTGACAAGACAAAGACTGACTCTACTATTACAACAAAACAAACTGACTTGATAACTGATGAGTTGTTTGTTTAAACTGATAGCTAATTTAATTTAATGCAATATAAAGCTGTGATCTAGTTTGTTAGCAGCTCTAATAATCGATCCGCACGCTCTGATATACATTTCTAAAAACCCGGAAGCGATTCGCCACTTATTATTTACTCCAAACAATCACGCGCCGCACATTCGTTATTCAAATCTCTCGATCTTCTTAGACAAAAAAGATGGGACGGTTTTATAAAACAGCAAATTATAAACAAGTGAAGTAAAAAGGATTAACGCCGCGAAAAGAAAAATAATTTGGGTGATCAAACATAAAATAAAAATTTGGCTACGCCTTTAAAGTGAAAGAGAATGAAGATGCTGACATTCAAAGGCTACATATACCGCTAAGAACGCCAATGTGGAGGGGGAAACCCGATTTGAATGGCTTTGTTTAAGTCGCACTAGAACTTACACTGGCTGTTGGTAATGTACCTCGGTCATGAGACGAGGACGACATCTGAGCTCGCACCCTTCTCTCTCCCACATAACACTACACCAACGGGAGGACTCTGGGTCTCGACAGATTCAAATCTCTCCGGCTACATTGCGGGTCTTTAGTGGCACGAAGGTTCGAACCTGCGACTCGAAGAAAACCGCCGGCCATATGTCCGCTGCCATATCCACTAGGCTACCACGGACACAACAGAATTGAAAATGTTCACTTCCCCATCTAAACAGACGATCCGTTGAAGATCGTACTAAAAATGACGAAGTCACACACACGAAAGATCGCGTTCATGTTTCATTTGATAATAGTTTAGATCAAACTCGAAGCAAAAATTACATTTTATTTTCTCACACTTTTGCATCTCATCGAGCAGTGTTATCGTGCGTTGAATTGTACGGCGATGAGCTTGTTCAGCGCTGAATTATCCGCAGACAATTTGTATCGGTATTTTATTACATTTGTGAAGTCATAGAAATTTTAACAATTAGAAAACTGAAACTTTCATAAGGCTAATTATCTTTATTTGGCGTGTGGCACAATTATATACGTATGTTTTGTAATTCAGTTTGAACTTGCGTGAGAGCGTTGAGAAATTTAACAGAAATAGCTAGAACAAAGTCTAAAACATTTTCATGACAGTATTTCTCGAGGCATCCTTCTGTATTCTAAACTGTAATCTTAAATTCACAAACTGTGCGAATATAAACAGAATTCTAATTTCAATCTTATAGAGAATATTTTTTTTAAAAGAGAAGAATTTTTTTTTTTAAAAAAAAAACCTATTCAAGAAGGAATTATAATTATTTTAGTAAAACATATTCAATTGTACAAAATAATGTTTAAATTCTACTTAAATATTTTAAACATGTTTAATCATTAGCATTTAAGTTTATCGTCCAATGTAATTTAAGACTGAAAAAAAAAACAAGTAATGCCATTTAAAAATGCAAAAATATTGCAAATTTTCCAATTGCGGTTCCAAAAATTCATCTTTATTTGTTGTTTATAACGTGTTTTTTACTCAAAAAAGTACAATAATTTTCACATTAAAAACCTCAACTGTATTTTTGTTCTTTTGCTTTGATTTCACCGTTAAAAAAGCTCGTTTTAGAATTATTTTCCCAGTATTATTACATATTTTATATTTCCTTTAATTCATGAAGGAATGGAAAAAAAAGAAAGAAAAAACAGAGCATAATGAAGTTGTTGAATAAATAATTTTAAAAAAATTAAAAGGCTTCTCAAAAGTAGAATTTATTAGGCGTAAATATGATTATTTTCAATTTCTCCAAATAACCTACGCACGTTTTGCGAAAACATTTTGAGAATTATGTGTAAAGTTCCGGAATAAAAGGAACATAGTAACATAGACACGATTTATGCACTGTTTTAATAGTAGTAGACCGAGAATTTTGGCTCGAAAAAAAAATCGCTATCTCTCTACCGAATGTGTTAAAGTCTTCAGCCAATCGATTATTATCACGCATATCATAATCGACATCGCTGATTCTATTGTTCTCAAAAGAAGTAACTAATTCACATCGATCAAAGATATGTACAAATCAGACATTGAATCGGTTAGAAAGGTATCATCTTCGAATCTCCTCGTGAATGTTTTCTTAGTAGTTTGTTATGATTATATAAGTTCTATTTGCATTTATTTAAAAAGCTTATTTCGCGCAATCATAAAGTTAAAAATCGTTTGCATTTGAAATTATGGAATTACATGAGCGTCAACAAGTTCCAAGTAAGTGAATTACTTTAAATGAGAGCGTTTCAAACTTCCTTGCTCATTGCGCAGAACCCTTTGACCTACCCTGACTTGTGACCCGCATGATTTTCATGTTCCGTATGATGGTGCAGATAGGAGCATTCGAATTTTCTTTTTTTTTTATTTCTTTACCATTGACGGAAGAAAGAAAGCAGGCAAAACGCAATCTACGGGGATGGGGCATGTAGGAAGAGTTCAACGTTCGAACTTAAACTCATAAAGTTTCACGATTTAATTATTCTCAAACATATTAACTGATTAATAATAATAATAAAAAAAAAACATTCAAAAAGCTATTGAGACTAAATTGAGACAAAATAAAATTTTAGTATGGATATGTTTTTTTTTTTTTAAATTCATATAAATACGGAAGAAAAATATATCAGTTAAAAATAACCTCGGATTTCACTCATTTACAAATTTATTAGTGCCAGCGTTCCATTTATTGTTTTTCTAATAGCACACTTTATTTTTTGCTCCTTGAGTAATTTTAGAGAAACTCCGAGATAAAATCGTTAAATTGCTCAAAAGATATATTTAATTCATTTTAAATTAATTAGTTCTGTTGTTTATCACCAGAAAAAAAAGCATTTCTAAAATCACGCAAATTCGGAAAACGTCTAAGAAAATACAAGTAAAATCATTTAGAGGAAACCCAGATTAAAAGAAATTAATTTCTGTATTATAAAATTACTTTAAGTAATCGGAATGGACTTAAATTCCATAATAATTTGAATTACGAAGAAAACATATCTCAGAACAGTTTTGTCTAAATTTTGTTTTATTAAATTAAACAGAAATTTTTTAAAAAATTTATACTATAATTTTATTTATTATCGTGAAATAGCTACGATTTTATGGAAAAATTTGCTTGTTACTATATTTTTCTTAAAAAAGCTTGTTCAAGGTAAACTTAAAGACATAGTAATAAATATTATTTTTCAAATGAATAACTCTTGAAATCTAATTAAACATTATTTCATGTTACCCATGGATATGTCTGTAAAAAATTTTCTTGTTAGCTTGTATTTAATCTTTAATTTAGGTACATATTACTTCCAATAAATTTCATTTGCTATATATTACTTAAAATATTATTTTATTGAAATATTTAAATGCATGATTTCGAACTAAATAAGTTAAATGGAACTCAAAGGAGTTCTAGAGAATAAAATAGAAACACCAATTGTTTTTCAAATTATCTTCGAAAGTAAATGACAAATAGAAGTAATTTCGTTAACTAGAAAATTTCTAGCAGTGATATTCTTTCTGTTCAAAGTCCAGTTATAGAACAAACCATCTTAAAAACTCACAAAATGTGAAACAAGTCACAGAAGACGAAGAAATTTGATAAAATCACAGTGACAGGTAATATCAAAAGAAATACAAAAGTTGAATCACTAGGCTCAATTTACACCATTCAAAAGTTGAGCACATGTTGAATACCTCATTATAAATCTTTAATTTCAGCCCATATCTACGAAGTATAGCAATTTTATTTTATAGTATAACAATGCCAACAGGAAAAATAATACAAACATCTTTTTTTCTTTTTGCGTAGGTTTATCAAGGTGATGTCATTGATATGTCTTATTTATATTAGGAGTGGATGAATTATTTTTGCGACTTGTTTGTCAATTCAGTTTAGGATCAAAATAAAAAAGTTTATTCTTATTCCGAGCTATAATTGTTGATAAAACTAAAAAAAAATCATGATAAAACAAAACAAAAACACGCAATTAGATTTTTGATTTTTTCATCAATTCACCGATTTTTTTCTTCTTGTTTCTTGTTCATTCTAGCAAAGAGGGATAGTTCATTTCACATTGGTGACGATTTCATGGGGTTTGGCGAATTAGAGCATTTGCAGCGCTATCAATAGCTCTAACATTGCATAATATTTTTACGTCATTCCTCCTCATTTAAAGTTTTAATCTTCCAGCACGCATACTGTGACTTGCCGACTAATTAATAAAAAATGAGCTCTGTTTCTATTGGCTGACTGTTTTCTACCTCGAGATTGATAAGGTTTCTTTAAGTTGATAACGAAACGGTTATTACTGTTAATAGGTTACTGCAGATGTCTATCTCATTAGAAGACGGAAGCATGGTTTGAATGTCAATGCTGTCGTACAGCTTGACCTAACTAAGCGATACCTAACATGTCAAACAGTCGATCAGGAATTTTGAAAGAGTTTATTTTTAATTTTAATAAGAATCGTGAGGTCATGAACACGATGGAAAGCGTTTGAAAATGAGTGAAATTCTTTTGGAAATAGATTTTCCTTCAATAATATTTACAATATTTATGCAAACTAAGTTTTGCGACATGAAAATGGGGGGAAAAAAGAGAGAAGAAACTTTCACTAAATTTGCAGTTAATAACACACACACGCACACACGCATATATATATGTATGCAAGTGTGTGTTTTTAAGTCGTAAATTTAGAGTTATAAATGCTTCTCGTGTAATTTTTCACAAATGCTTTAGAATAATTTCTTTCGTATAATTGATATATAATAAATAACAAATGCTATATTTAGAAATGTGGAAGTCGTGTTGGAAGACATTCTTGAGCATTCTTCGAAATAGAAACATTGAAGTTGAATTTATATTTTATATTCATATTATTATAAAAATATTTCAGAGACAATACATACGTAACAAAACACTATATGACAGCGAATACATTTCAGAGAAAAAAAAAACATGAGTATTTCTTGTCTCAAACTTAATTCTGATTAGTTTGAGATTCATTCCGACTCATTTCATTTTGATGTGGCGTGGAAGTTAGGAGAGTAGGATTCCAGCTCAATCATCACATTCGACATTTGTCTGAGGTTAAAATGTAAGAAGTCCTTCGCCAATAGCCTTAGTATTGCTTCGAAATTCGCGAAGTTAATATTCGATAGTCAATAAGTGAACAGATATAATTCTTCTGAATTTTAAATTTGAGGTATAGAAAAATACATACAATTTAAAAACTAAACATTGTAATTAAATATTTTTAAATATACTTCACTAATAAAATAATAAAAATAAATTAAATGAATAATATAAAGGTAATTTAACTATCAAATAAGAAAGACATACTCAGTAAAATTAAATAATAAATAGGGAATAAGTTCATATTTATTAGTATTTAACATTTGCTTTTTTTCCTTTAACATAAATTGTTATCCATCAAAAAAATTTATTTACTCAAATAATATTACGAAAATAAACACCACAAGATTTATAATAATTCAAACTGTATTTTTTCATTTTTATAAAACATTTTCGCAAGCTATTAATTGAAGTAAAAATGATTAAATTTTGTTTTCTTTAAAAATTAGACGTAATTAGATTATGGTCTAGTATTAAATATGAATATTAAATTCTTTGTATGAAATGTATATCGGGGAAAATATGCAATTTGTGTGTGTTTAAAATTACACAAATAAATCTAAAAAAACCCTATTGTAACAGTAGTTTTCACATTTCAACATTAACTTCATTCTTAAAAAATAAACTGAGAACTTTCACTAGATATTTATCAAACTTATCTGCAATAATTTTCTTTTGTCAAACAAAACAAGTTTTAGTCTGATAAAAGAAAACGATTACATTAAGATATATTAATAAGCGGAAAGATTCATAACTTCTCACAAAAAAGGAAACATTCTTCACATAGCTCAGAATAATAATATTTATCTTCATTCGCAGATTCACTCTTCCCTTTCGCAGAAAACTAAAAAAAATAATAAAGGGAGAGAGAGAACAATACGGAAAGGGAAAGTATGAATTTAAGAGTCACTCAATAAAATAGGGAAACTGTCATTTTTGAGATTTATTATGATAGTATTAGGAAGAGATTATCAAATAAATATTGTATTTGGTTTCGCTTTAGTGATTGAAAATTAATTCTGTACTTTCGCTTTAGTGCCGATGAATTTTACGGAATAATGGCAAAAAAAAATTATTTAGGACTGCAAACAAAAGGATTATGAAAGGATGGTAAAGTTTTTTAAGTGGTGGTCTCTCAATACGTATTCGAAAACATAAGGCATGTTTTATTAGAGTGTAGTGACCTGTAAAAGGTATTATTTTAATTCGTACGAGGCTATTGTTAAACATTTATTGTATATTTTTCGCACCATAACTTTGTTGTAACCAGCTAAGATAAAAATAAATCCGTGCTCTTAAAAATTGCAACATCATGAAGGCTTCTTTGGAAAGGAAAGAAATTTATTCTACGAATGACCTGAATACAAATAAACGATTAAATTTATAAAGTCACAAATCGATATTTCATGCCAAATATAAGTATTCCATGATTACATAGTTTTCAAAATCTCTCTCTCTCTCTCTCTATATATATATATATATATTATCATACACTTTTTAATTGAATAATGATTTCATATATTATCATCATAACCATTGACAGAGTTAACGCACATAGGTCCCTCTGCACGACGGGTCATTGGTGGAATCTGGACTTGAACACGTGACATCATGAATTCGATGTCATGCTGCAGCAGCCACATTATTTCCAATATATATAAAGAGAACAAATATTAAGGATGATACCCCTCTATGATATCATGTTTTCACATCCAACTTCAAGAATGAAGTGACGCTAAGCAAGAACAGAGATATAGTTCCGATTGTATTGATGCAGTGGTTCAGATAAACCACATAAAGGTGTCATTGCCCGCTTGCAGTGGGCGCTATGTAAGCGTCGAGTGTGTCAGATGCTTGTTTGCAAAATACTCCACAGAAAGAGAAAAAATCTGTACGCATCACACAGTAACGCACCCCCTAAGAGTAAACTGCGCTGCTCACCAATATACGAGTAACACGATAAAATTTAAATGGATATGAAATGTTAATATTGTTAGTAAAGGAACTCTGTAACTATCGCAGGTGACGCACGCTAAAAGTAAACTGCAATGCTTATTAAAGTAATCAAAGTTGGTAAGTTATGAATGAAGTTGTTGTTGAAATACAACCAAGTCTGCGCTTTGCTTGTAGATAAATCAAAAGTCAAGTAAAAGTTAAATGAGTGCAAATTATTAAAAATTAATAAAAGAAAGTTAAGCGAAGTAAACATCTCGAAAGTGGTGTACATTTGAAAAATATTTAATATCTCAAAGAGAAGGATGAATCGAAGAAAGTAGAACAAGAAATGAAAAGTTTATAAGGAGGAGATACAAAAATGTATTGTTTCTTTTTTAAGTACCATGAAATCACATAAAAATTTTACAACGTTTTCATGGAAGTATACAACCGAAGCACAATAAAAGATCTTATTTACTGTAATGTTCAATTACAAATTGAAAGAGGGTTAAAAATGCTTAACGATGCTTCCGCATCGAACTGAACTCTGACCTCTTCTGACTCGGAAAGTCCAAGGTCATTAACCTATTCTACAAGAGACCAGCGCAAGATATTATTTCATGTTATAAGTGTACATATGCAATACCACATAGGTAGTAAGAAAAATTATTAAAAACGAACATTTATATGAACATCTGGAAAAAGAAAAAGATTTCTCAATTTAAAAAAAAAAAAAAAAAAAAAAAAGATTTTAAATTCATAAAAATTTTTAGTTATGTATATCACAGAGGTCGCAAACATAATTTCTTTATGATTCCGGATCTGTACCAAGTTATGTTATGAAATGAAAGAATAGAAAATATTTAAAAGTTTATAACTGTATCTTTTGAAAATTAATTAATAAATTGTAAAATATAATTCAGATTTGAAGTAGAAATTAAAAAAAATATATATCTTCAAACACAGATTTTAAAATAGTCATTCCTTGTTTTTCATGTATATAAATCGTCAGAATTTAAATAACAACGGTAGATTACATTTTCCCAAAAATGTATTTCAAAAAATTTACCCATTCTTACTAGATTAGATTCTTCCATAAGTAAATAAACATAATGTTTAATATGAAATTAAGAGTTTTTCTTTCGTTTTGTTATCCTTCTATTTAATAATATCATTTGACGGCGAAAATATGTACAATTGTCAGTTAAAAATTTGAACATCTAACGCATACGATTATGAATGAAATAAAATATAGAAAATTTGAGTGCTCGCAAATAAATGCAATGAAATTATATTTGATTTACAACAATAACTTACCTCAGATACGAAGAAAAAAATAAATTCTGAAAAAGAGACCTTATATGCCCTACTAAAAGTCGTTCACAAGGTTTATAGAATGAAAGGTAGATTTGCTTTCTTACAAGCCTAAAAAAATGACAATTCGAACTATGTTTATTGTTCGATTTCCGGCCCTTGAATTTCGAAAAATAGACATATATAACGCTTAATCTAACAAAAAATTTCACAAATTCTCTCCTTGCATGATAGATTACCATCTCGAATGAAGGATCAAACCGTTTTCGAAAGACGATCATCGTTTTTTTTCTCAATCTACCGAATGAAAATTACAAGTTAACACAACACACTGATAATTTGAGAGATCCACCCAGGATATTAAGGTCAATTTTTGACAATAGCTCCTGGAAATGGGGTTGAAATACGAAAAAAAAAATCGAATTTAACAAAAAATATAAGAAGAAAATAAGTTTGATTGAAACCAACTTTATTCCAAAGAGAAGAAAATCGCGTTCTACTTCACTAAAATTACCAAAAAACTGACTGGATGCTATTTTGACTAATGTTCATTTCCCTTTGATTTGTTTGGAGAAATCTAATAATAATAGGTATTGAAATGTGTTTGTACTGGGAAAAAAAAACGCTAACTTTTTACAGTAAATTACAAACAGTACTCATTTAGAATAAAATGTTAGAAGACTAGCGCTTTAACTTGATGACAAAATTATTCACTCGGTAATGTCTTCATCTGAACGGTTGATTTACTTTAAATACAATGATCTGATAGTTGGGAAATAAAAAGCAATTTCTTTAACCTTGAAACGCAGGCTCAAAATCAAAACAACGTTTAACATTTTAGTGTTATTCATCGATTGTTTTATTAACTTCGCACTTGAAGCAATATGAGAGCTATTGACAACGGACCTCGAAATTCTGAACCTAGGTCAAGTGACAAGGACGACACATATTAAGCTCTGGCACTTTCTTTTCCAAGATTCTCCACCGTGCCATGGGAGGACTTGGAACCTCTGAGAGCATCAGCCCCGGTGCACACCCGACTTTAGTGACATAAAGGCTCGAATCCACAATTCGACTGAAGAAATGCCATCCGCGAGCTCGCGACTATGCCCTCTAGGGTATTGCGACTACTGTGTGTTTGGATAACTAAGATAGCTTCTCAAAATATGGACCGCTAAATTTGGAGGTTACAAAATCTCAGCAAAATTTAATAAATTTCTTGCTTTGTTTTTAATAAATGGTAAAATTATGTTCACTCATATTAAACCTCAAAAGAAATCGATTTAAAATAAATTTTCTTTGTGTTTGATTATTACAAATTAAAAATATTCTTCATAGTTAATTACGATTAATCACATGTTTTATAATTTTAATTCGTATTTGTCTTTCATATACTTTTATGCTTATGATTTTATTTTGGCATGAAAAAGTGATTGCTAAGGGGCCTAATAAGGATGATGAAATAGAAAATTAATATTTTTAAGCCTTCATTTTGTTTTCCAACAACTCTACAAAAATGAAAAAGAAACTGATTCCCCCCTTTATTTCATTTTTTAAAGTACATATAAAATAATTTAATATTGAATTAAATAACAACTTTATTACGGCGTTATATTTAACTACATATTTGTTGTTACTTTATATAGATTACATATGTATGTGTTATAAAAATCATAGCTATACAGTTTACGAAAATGCATTACAAAATATAGCAACATACTAAACTTTTTCCTAATTTATATAATAAAACACGTAAATAAACTAACTTATAGTTTCTATTGATACCTGGATTGTGAGTTTTGTTAAAAATGGAAATAAGTTGATTTTCAATTGTCTGTAGCTTAGACTACGCTTGAGTAAGTAAATTTTACAAGTAAGATGCCACCGAAATTCTTTAAATTATTTTCATATGAATATAAAATTTTGCTTTTCGAAATTCTTTTGAAACAATCTCTTACATAATATAGAAATAAACATTGCAAGATTTTATTTACCTAGTTACTAAGAATTCACATATGCTTACTATATTTTATTTATGTATTATTTTCTTTGCTAAGAGTATTGAGTATTTAGATGACATTCTTCTATCTATACGCATTAAAAAAAACACAATTTCTTATCAAATTCTCATAATATTTAAAAATTAAATTACACGCACACACACAAATATATATATATATATATAATTAGAGTACAGTGTGAAAAGCCTACACATTAAAATATTCTTAACTTTGCTAAAAAATATTAAAATAAAAAAGATTAATAATATTTAAATGTATTTTATTTTAAAATAAATCTTTAAAAGTGAGAACATTAATTCCACACCTATCCACTACATTTAAGTAAGCGATCAATAAACCTAAAAGAATACTAAATATATAAATAATGGCAAGAAGATAAGTTTTAAATCATGAATAAGTACAAACCAAAGCAAGAAAAACAAAGATAAAAAAAAAAAACCCTCAAAGGAAATGAAATATAACATTTTTAAATTTTGAATCTGCGGCTTTTGACAGATTCCCTAGTTACACAATGTCTTGCAGGTACCAAACTATCCGAACAGAAAAGTGTTATGAGCCAATAAGGAAATTCCATAACTTAAAAAAAGAATTGCAAAAGAAGAAATTAAATAAAATATACACATAAACAAAAATATCTTAAATGAGATGCCATGCATAGCAACAACTTTCACAGAAATCTCCCGTTTAATGGAAACTAAACTTAAACTAGAAATGTAGCGGAATTATCTTTATCAAAGAGAAAGAGTACTACTGCAAGACAAATTATGAAAATTTCAAGATGAAAAAATTTAAACAAAATGGAGGGAGGGTAAAAAAATTAAAAACAGAGAAAAATTTAAGTTAATAATTATTGTTGTTTTTGAATTACTCTTAATAAAATTCCAAGAAAAATTTGCTTACAAACAAATTGTTTTAAACTTACCCACGTTAATGAAAATGTTCTGTACTTTAGTTACAAGTCTGAAATTGAGTAAGAATACGTTTATAAATTTTGTTCCTAAGATACTGAAGTTCAACGAATTCTCTCATAAGGGTACTTTATGTATGTAAAAGAAATATATATATATATATATATATATATATATATATATATATATATTCCTTTTTTGATTTCTTGAATTTTGAATAATAATGTATATTTAACTTTGTTTGACTGTTTTGTTTTGAGTTCACAATTCGTTTATTTTTCCTATAATTTGTTATTTATTATGAATTTATATAAATATTAATTTGTGTATGTAATGCACGTTAATAATTATATGTATAGTTACCTAATATAATTTAGAGCCTTAGGTTTCTGAAATATTATATACAGAGAGAGAGTGAAGAATTATATATAAAAATTTATAATAATAACCCTTCCTAAGATATCAAAACAAAATCTTAAACCCATTTTGAAACTAATGAATGGAACACTATAGCTACAATGGAAAGGGTTGAAAATGGTGCACGTTTTCTCGTAACAGATGAAATTCGAATTCTTACCGTGTAACAACGGAAACCAAGATTTCAGAATTGCTACATGAAGGCAGTCATAATATGAAGTACCGGGCGCCGCCATCATCTAGTTACACAACATTATACTCACAGGTAACCTATCATTTGGTTCGGCTCACCTTGAAAATGACGCTGGGCGTTCTTTTCCAAGATTAATCCCCTGGGGGAGAAGATAGGGTTGGCTAGAAAAGGGTTAGATGTAATTAGGATATCAGTTTTCCTTTTCCTCGAAGGTGAGTCTTTTACTCGATCTTTTGATTTTACATCGATTAGTATGAATCAAAAATTCAGGTCAATGTCAAACTGAGCAATGATTCTAACGGGACACATACATAGGTGAGATGATGGAAAAGGTACCATCCATCACTTGTCGGTTTGAATTCGTTCTGGCCATAATCGCTACCTCATATGTTCAAACTGAACAAGAACAAAAAGATTCCGGTACTTAAGAATGGCGAAAAATGTTTCGTCCTTTCGACGATTTCATTTATCATTGAAAACGGCTGATTATTTTGTTTGCAACACAACGAGTTAAGTGCCTTACTCAACGTGTTAAAGAGTTGATGGCTAACAGTTGAATTGTAGAAGGTTAGAAGATAATATTTTTCACAAAGAGGTTCTGCTAATGAATTTAGATGAAACTCTTTAATTTTATATAAAAAATAATCACGGACTATTAGTTATTGTCTTTACATGGCCATATTTTCTCAATTAACTTGCTGGTATAGATATAACTGGAAATAAGGTCAAGATTCCGCTTTGTCGAACAAAATAATGCTTTTTATTTTTTAAACACAGTAAAATACCGTCATTTATTTGATTAGCAATAAACTTATAATGTGCTTGAAATTTTTTTTGATGAATTGAAATAAAAAGAAATAAAGTGAATTTAAGAATTCGAACAAAGGAAATTAAACTTCTAATAATTCAGCTAAAGGCAAGCTCTTGTTTCTGTTGTCAACTAAGTTAAACACGAAGAATTACTTAAAAGGCTATTGAAGAGAATCAATTCAACTATATTCTTTGAACAATACGTTTATGAGATTGAAAAATAAGTTAAATGCTTTTATGGTACAATGAAAAAGTAAACACAACAAAACGCACGAGGAGCATGAATAATTAAATAGTTCTACGATTTTAAACAAATAAAATAGAACGGGTGCTGCTTTCAAAATACATTAAATAGAAGTAATAAATATATATAAAACACCACAGTCTAAGATTATATTTGGAAAAATAAAACATTCTACATCTTCGTAAGGAATGATACGAATTTAGTTGTTTCGATTAAGTTTTGCCGCATGAGGCAAGCATTACTTGAAAAAATATTTAAATTAAGATGCAAGATATTTTAATAATGGGGGGGGATTTTAATAAAAACCTTAAGACTGTAGAACTGTGTAGAAAATACCACAATTCTGTAGAAAAATTAAGTTGGAAATAAACAATTTTTTATACAAAAAATTTAATTCTCAACATTTCATACATAACACTCACGATTTTTTAAAGAAAAAAAATTTCAATACTTCTATTAAAACCATATCAACTACAAATACGTTTCCCTTCGTTTCAAATTAATTTGTATTAGCTTAAAAAAAATCTTAAAACTGATAGTTAAATATTCTTCAAAATACACACACTTTATTATCATTTGAGATTTTGTAAATGTTTTTGTATTTTAAAAATAAGTACGATTTATCTCGATTTGTTGTACAGATCGATTGATTGAATGTTGTATTAACGTCGCATTTAAAGCACCACGAGGGCTATTGGTGACGGACTTCATTATTTTGAGCTTCAGTCCAATGACGAGGACGACAGCTGAGTTGGCACCTCCCTGCTCAAACTTCCACACTATGTCATCGGGAGGACTTGGGACTTCAACAAATTGGACATACATCAGTTCCATTAAACCGTGAGTTAAAAGTAGCGTCGGACTCGATCTCACGAAAAGATAAAAACAATGCCGGCCGCGAGTTCGCGACCATGACCACCAGGCTATCGCGGTCATTTTTATTATACAAAAAGTTCACAGTTCAAAAAGTTACATTATCCTTTTAAAATATCTAGAATAGCGGGGAAGGTATATTCAAAGTTTTATTTCACCTCAGACAAAAATTTAACAAGCAATTTTTATATGGTGCATAAACCTCACATGAGTTTCAACCATGGCCTATGGTCCTGCCTCACCTAAAAAGATTCCTGTACCGTCCTATGGACTGAACAATAATTGTCAATCATCGGAACACTTTGGATCTTTTATGAATAACTGATGAGATGGTGTATTTCTATTTAAGTCATGACTGACACTGTTAAAAAAAAATGACTGCACCTTAACCTGGGCGTATTTCATTGATTGGGGCGGAGAAGTTAATTACCATTTCTTTCACGTGTTCCTTTGCGCCTAATCATCGCTTCTTATGCAAAGGTCTTGGTCAAAGGAAAGTTAAAAACTTTCCGATGGGAATCACAGTCAGGAATATCTTTAACCGATTTTTTTTTTCATTATTTATTCGGAAATCGAGTATCCGCTTGTTAGCAATCTGTCATAATTATTGAAGAACTGTTCCTTGAGGAAAAAGTTGTCAGAAAGTCAGCAATGACAGAGAGAGAGAACGCAAGTTTCATTTAAAAAAATTCTACAAACCTTACGGATGATTCTTCTTGTTCTTTTACAGTTTACAAAATCATTTAATGATAATTTTATGCAATATAAATATATATAACCGTACTTGAATTACTATTGAACTTTAAAACATGTTTTACTTCAGTCGTGGCACAATGAAGTAATTTTAAATAAATGAATTATGAATTTATTATTTATTAGTGTTACACGAGAAGAGGGGAAGGGAGATATCGGGATAGCGGTGGACGTACGAGCTCCTAACGAAACAATTAAGAAAGAAGGGACAGAAAATTTCCCCCGTTTGGGAAGTAAGAGTAAGTATTATTCAGACCTACGGTAATAGATGTAGGGATGTTAATGCATTTTATAGGGACATTAATTGGTAAATAGGAAATATCCCTATTAGTTCGGAGCGTGAGAAATGCCAAACTAAACATTTTTGGAAATCGAAGTAGTCGCATTTATTGAAAGATTAAAATAATGGGATCTCGCAATAAAGATGACGCATTACTATGTAGTTAAAATATAGGACGAATTAAAAAATTAATTAAAGTTAAGGTAAATTATTACATGTATATACATTAATCATACATTCTGAATATTTATGCAATGTGTGTTTCAAAGCATATTGTTAATCTTTAATTTCTTTCTTGTGAAATATTAATACATATTTATATCTGTTTTATACCCAGCACAAAAAAGAACAGTTTTAATCGCACTGCATCAACAATAAAAGAACGGGGAATTATTTCCTATTCCAATGCTGTTGTGAAACTTATGCCGAATGTGATGAAAGGAAATGAACGGTAAATTAGTAATAATGCGGAAACACTGCAAAGTATCAGATTGAGTCATTTCAAATGGAAAAAAAGCACGAATAAGTAGTAATAATGAACAGTTGCCTTAATGCGCGGATGTCATAAGCAAGAGTACAATAAGCGACGAGGTACTTTTTTTGTCACAAAAGATGATGCAATGACATGTCACAGAAGCAGAGAATTCAAACAATGGTCATGATTATGTGACATTTCGTGGTTAGAATTGCAACCAAATTGACTTACATACATATTTTTTTCTACTTTAACATTTTTTTTTCATTTATGTACCCTTCCAATTTTAATTTAAGTACTTTTATATTTCGATTGAAATTTAACGCAAAAAATGGAAAACAAAATACAAGAAAACGATTGTATGAAAATTAGATATTTTTGAAATTAAATTTTTTTAAGAATTTGATAGGTTTTTAAGCGTTTTGCTTAAATCGAAATGCATTCAAAGATACTTTGGTAAGGACATAGATTTGTTAGACATAAAATTAAATGAGTATATTTTTTTGCAATGGGCTTATGCTACAAATGTTAAAATATATACATGAACACACTTATGATGCATATTTGACACATGTATGCAAATTTTACATCATTGTTGCAAGATATATACATTAATCTATGATAAATACCCATTATCCCATATATAGTTAACTGATAGTAATATTAATATTATGCCACTGTGACCTTAAAGAAAAGAATATTTTAAGGTAACCGAGACAACTTTGACCAAAATAAGCTAATTTTATGTCAAATTTATGTTATCTTTCTGTTTTTTTAAAATTAAGGACAATGAAAGTTATATTTTAATAATGAGAGATTTGTATGTTTGATTCAGCAAAGATAAATACATTGATAAAATAAATAATTATGTATGAGCATTTTACAATCAATTTAACTTTATATATATTTCTATGTCATGTACTTACCATTAGATCTTCTCGAATAAAATGTACTACATTTATAACTTTAAGAATTTGAAGGGTACTGATAAATATAACATTCTATACACTGAATATTATTATATGATTTCAAAAATTACATTTCATACAATTTTAAAAAATTTAAATTTTGGATTCAAATTTCCCATAATTTTATACAAATATAGTACAATACTTAAACTCTGTGAATGATAATTTGAAAAGTATTATGTTCACTGTTTACTAAATGGCTTCATTTTATTATGTGCAAACTGTCAGTACTAATGATAAAACAAATTTTTTGGAACGAATACCTGAATTTCAAAAGAGAGCGAGAGAGAGAGAAATACATAAATACAGATATCTTTTTATAAGGCGACCGCGTTTGTTGATAATTTTAAAATTCACTTTTCGATCGTTCTATTTATCAAAATATCGTAAATCATACAATTACGGAATCAACGAAATCCCCTCTATTTTTCAAAAGCAAAACCAAAATAAAAAATGCAAAATATGAAGCATTTTAATGCCTTTGTTACATTAATCGAATGGAAGGTATAAGTTTGATATGAAGGATTTAGTTCTCTAAAACTATTTATAATACAGTTTAGTTTTAAATACATGTTTATGTAATTAGAGTAAAAAAGTATATTAATATCATTCCAAAAGAGGTGAATTTTCAAACAATTCATGATACGTTAAAGAACAAGAATCATATTCAACGTTAACAACACGCATCGCTCGTCATTTGTTAATCACTCGCAACACATTTCTTAAGAATAACATTACAAAAAACTCGTAACAGTTATCAACAAAAACAAAATTAGGAACATCAGACGACACTTCAAAACACAGCTGTCACTTCCCAATAATAATGAGCTCACACGTTAGAGGTCATGCGCTTTTTCTGTTCTTCATCGGAACTAATCGTGCTTTGACAACAGTCATTTGGAAAGTGTTTCCATGTAACAACATTACAAGTTTTAGCTTACTTTCCAGCTGACATGCTCTTCTTAACAAACCAATGTTCAATGACACTTCCTCCGGCAAAGTCACCGAGATGAAATCGCCATTATTAAGAACTAATCAGTCTTCGAAACCTATAAACGCTTATTCAATATTGTTCATTAAACAGTCTTGTCACGTCGCCAATACAGTGCACGGACAACGTAAACGCATGGGATTTTATTTTAATGAGCCTAGGACATCTTCAGTTCCACACATAATTCGGTAACCTGTCAAAACAATTATCTCCCAATTAAGGTTAGTAGAAACTCGCCTTAAAGCAAAGGAGAGGCATACTAAGCTGGATATTGAGAATTGGCCTTCTAATAAGAACAATGACATTTTTTTATTTCACAATTAGCAATTATTTTAATTAATTGCGATCGTAATTCATGATCGATATTGAAGTGATATTTAAAATTTTTATTTTATTTATTAAAATCTCTGACAGTATAATGAAGTCAATCAATTATCTACATAAACATTTTATTAAAGTGTATCAGTTTCGCTTCTGCAACTTCCAAAAAAATACGATATATGGAAGTACATAAAAAAACGAATTTTTTAATTGTCAGTTTGTATTAATAAAACAATTTTCAAAAACGCTGGGAGAGGTAGTACGAAGTTCGAGAAAAACTTATTAATTTATATTCTTAATTACAGGTAGTAAAATCCAAATTAATAATAATAACCTACTTGTGGTAAATTTTATCTTCTCTGAATGACCACTACATCGTTGACTTATTTTTAAAACTTTGAAAACTTGCGGCTCTTTATAAAAATAAATTATTTTACCGATTTGTCTTTTAAATTTATTATTATTTTAAATTCATTTGGAATTTTGAAGGGTTAAGCCTCTTTGAAAGCGAATAAAGTTAACGAAACGTTGATTTGAATGCAAACGATTTATGTTATCATGAAAGTCAATCCGGAATAATCAATTTCAGTTGAATTAAATAGTTTTATTCGCATGCATGTAGTAAACTTTATGTAAGGAAGTTAAGTTTTTTTTTTTTTTTTTTTTTACCTGAGCGACATCCAATCATATTAGCTAATCATGTTAAAAATCAAAGCAGATTTCTTGTGTCAATCTTTCTCTATACCTTAATAATGCTCATATACAGCAGATAAATCGACAAAAGCATATTTCAGAATTCGGCATAAAACTTTTACCGGCATCACGTGATGGAGTTAAAAAGTCAACAAAGCTATATTACAAGAAATATTTCGCAAAACATTTCAAACAAATGCAACACCGTATAAATCGTACAAAACAATTTTGGAAAAAAAAAACATAACGTATTCATCATATTACTATGAAAAAATATTAATTCGATCTGTTTTGTTTGATTTACTTTGTGCCAAAACAATACCCAAACACGACTGAATTTTGGGAGCGTAATTTTTTTCACTGCGTAACGCTTCATCCCCAAACCTATCTTATGAAACACAAAAGGTGACAATGAAAAACGAAAGTATTGTTGTTCTTTGTTCAACACAAACATGATTACATCCATACGTGGGTGGAAGAATTATTGTTCCACAATTCAGCAAAAAAAAAAAAAAAAAAAAAAACTCGTAAACAATAGTCTAGTAATGGATTGCTCCGTATCAAAACCGTATTGTATTCTCACCTATGAACATGTTTCTTATATGACCTGTTTTCAATCACGATCGAGAACAAGAAAATCTAGAATATCATAGTTCCATGATTGTAAAATAATAATTCTTGGTTGTTGTTTTTTTTTCTCCTTATGTGGCATTTGATCTCAACAACAAATAGAATACGAATAAGATACACGATAACTTCCACGAAATGCAATAAATCTTCTTCAAATTTCAAGGTTACACAATACATTTCTTCCTTCCGACAGGATGATATTTAATTTCTTAGCTCTGAAATACTTGTGTTACTTTTTGGAAGACAAGTCTTAAAATGCAAAATTGGATCGTGTATGAAATGTATCCAAGAATATTTTTTGTACTTGAACTGGTTGTTAGATAAAATCGAGGCCATCACAGCAAAATAATTTATTAAAAATTGTTATTTTTTCCCAAAACTCAAAAACTTATTTAAGGAAGTGTGGCGGAAGTTTCTCATCTAAGATTTCGTAATTATATTTTTATAATATTAGTAATATAATCACGCACACTGCACACGTATATTTTTACATAACGTCATATAAAAGTAAAACCTCTAAAATTATTTTAAAATTCCTTTATCAAACAAATAGGGATCTGTTCTGTCAACTAGGAAATTTAGCATGAATTTTAAGATTCACAGATTTTTTCAATTTTAAAAATATATAATTCTAGTACAAAATTAAAAAAATTTTAAATGTCGAACTGCAACTACAAGAAATTATGGAAAATACTACTAATTCTTAGATATTGAAATAATTTTTTAAAAACATTTTTTATATAATAATATAGTGATACTAAATGGAAAATCGCAAATACTTTTAAAATTGAATGTTATCGTTTAGTTTCATTAGAGACTCCCAAAAATTTAATTTCCAATTAGTATTAAATAATAATTTGGTTCGACAAGAGCTAAAAAAAGGGAAAAAAATATTTTCAGAAAACATCATCATTTGTCATTGGGTAATTATTACATTCTTACAACTACAATAATAGTAGTTCAATGAAAAACAATTGTTTCATTTTAAATTGATATCGAAAGAACATTAAATATTCTAAATTTTTAAATTTATTCTGCATGATAGAAAATTTGATGACACTCTGATACACATACATACTGACACACACCAAGTGAAATACATAAAAACGTTAAAACTAACTAAAATTAATTAATTCATCAGGTAAATTAAATGGTTGGAATGCAGTTTAACCCAACCACCCTTGGCGACAAGAATTATTTGGCGGTATTTTGTCGAATGTGAAATGTGGCTACCCTGGTCCGTTTTACGGACGTTCAGCCAAAAAAAAAAAAAAAAAATCGCAAAGTTTGGTGCCAATTTTTGAAATCGCGCCAAGTGGTTGAGCTAAACTGCATTATTAAAGAAAATATCAGATAAAACTTGTCACAAATATCTAAATATTGCATTGTTAGGTGAGTAAGAACGATTCCTAAAGTTTCAGAGCTCTAGCTTGATGGGAAGTTGGTTAAACTAACGACAGAAAATTTGATGACTCACACACACCAAGTGAAATACATAAAAACGTTTTAAAAAAGAAGTAACAATCTTATGTCATGTGTTAAACAATACACCAAAGCTTAAGATGAGTTACATTTTTTTCAGGAGGGAGTAAAAATTTTTTTTTAAAATTAATCATAATTTAAAAAAAAAAGATTTATTTGGCATAAGTTTTTCGGACTGCTCCCACGCAGCAATAAGCAATTTGTGGTGTGTAGCCTCCCTATTTCTTCCGTCATCTTTAAATCACAAACTTAAAGCCTAAGCACAGATATATCCGATTTCAATCGATTAAAACATTTGCAGGTTATTATTGAAAGCATGTACTTATTTATGCTATTAAGGGAAATGATCTATGTCAGTTCAAGGTTCCTCAACACGTTTACGAACAAATTTTACGTTAATATAAAGCTTACCCCGATACTTTCGTCCGAGTATATGATTTTATAGTTACTGCGAAGATTCAACTTTTACAAGACATAGTCGGATCTAAGTTTCAACAATATTAAATTAGAAATCACACACGCACAAATATATTCCGCACACTATTCAATTCCTAATTACTTTTGCGCATACCTTCAACTAATTTCTGCATATCTCATATATCCGTTTTCGCTATCAATTCATTACACTTCTTTAGTCTTAACTAATTTGCGTAATCGCGTTTTATTTTATTTGATCGAAGTTTTATTTAATGTAATTTAAATTAAATAATCACCAAGGTAATTAATAGAAGAACTCAAATAACATATCGTTACAATTCCTATAAATAATCACTCAAACAAAGCAGAGAAAACAGAGATACCCTTTTTATTTTTACTCAAAATGTGCTACTTTTCACCTTCAAGAAATATTATTATATATCCACGAAGGATGCCGTCGTTGAGTGCATGTGGATGGTGGAATATCAGATGAGCTTTCGACCTCGTCGTTAGATAATGATTCAAAATAATGAGGCATCTTGGGGTATGTTAAACGGATATTTAATTTGATTTGGTTTTGTTTTGTTAACGTCACACTAGAAAGAACACGAGGGCTGTTGGCGACGGACCTCGGAATTTTGAACCTCGATCAAGTGATGAAGACGACACCTGAACTGGCACCTCCCTCTCCTAACTCCCACATCACACCAACGGGAGGACTTTGAGCCTCGACAGATTTAGCGTGCATCAGCCTCGGCTACAAGGCGAGTCTTTAGTGGCATCAAGGCTAGAACCCACAACTAGACGAAAACCTCCGGATCACTAGGCTACCACGAATCTTTGAATCGTCAGAAAAAAAATGTTCAACATATAAGCAAATAAAATATTTTTGATATGTTTTTAATGAAATATATAAAACAAGTTGTCAAAGTATATTTCTTTATTTATAAAAAAAAAAAAGAGAGAGAGAGAAATATTCTGTCTGATTGAGTGATATTTAAAAAATAAATGTATGACAAAACCTTCTAGATTTTATGCTACCCAGAAAAAAATATTTGAAAATAAATTTTGAAAACGCAGCTATAAAATAATGAGGTAATGTAGAACGGAATTGATACTTCTTTAGATTTCTCACATCAAAAGATTAAATTAGTTACGAAAAACAACCCAAAACAAAGACATAAACATAAACATTCTACTTCTGACTTCATTTATAAAAGTTCCTCAGAATACATTAGACTAAAAATGGTAAATCACTAGAAATACATATTTTATCTAATGCTCTTAATTCTAGCAAGTAACAATTTTTAGTATAATACATAATATCTAAAATAAAGAAGACATCTTTAGTCCTACCATTTGTAATGATAGAAAAAAAAACACTGACACAACTATTAAAAACAGTTTCTCATATATATATATATATATATATATATATATATATATATATATATATATATATATATATATATTATTAGGTAATACATGAAAGTGATTTTTTTTTTAAGAAAAAATTAAGGTACAAGTTTAAGAAGCTATGAAGTTTTGAAATTTTAAATAATCATAAACACATTTAATATCTCCAGATACGAAAAAAAAAATATAGTTTTATCGCATAATTCTGTGCACTTCGATTATTTGTAATTAGAATTGTTATTTTAACACGAAAAAACCATCACGAAACGTGAGAAAAATTAATATTAACTCAAAATAGAATTATCTTTTACGAAGATAACACATATATTAAACTACAGGGAAAACATTAAATATTCACAACTAATGAGAAAAAAAACAAACATAGGTAACGTTTTTTGCTTATAAGTAACGGCTTTTTTGTTGCAGAAACTTGAATTATCTTGAACACTTCCAGAGCAGAGGGAAAACCAGAACAAATGCAGAATAAATAAATAAATAAATTTTTAAGAAATAACAAGAAAAAATTCCAAAGAACCGAATTTGAATGCAGATCATAAAATGGAAATGAAAAGTGCAAGAATTAAAAGTCACTGCATAACTCTAACGGGGGGAATTGCGCAAAAAAATAAAGAGGGGAGGAGGGGGAGGAATGGAAAGGGGTCATTCTGCGACCCCAATTCAGTTTCCTCTGATGCATACATTTCAAGAAAACGTTTCGCTGTAAGGTATAGTGATAGTGACCCATATGGATAACCAGCCGCAACCCTTTGTTTTCACTTTGACCACCTCGGATTTTGCAGATAAAGAAGTAAAATTAGGTGTTCTGAAATGACCTCTGGCATTCGCAGAGCTTTTTACTGACCAATGACGCGCGTGGGCTTGGAAAATTGGAAGGGTGGGAGATTAAAATCGAAACAAATGGGATGTTTCTCGAAATCACGCACTGGAGACGATTTCAAGTATTTCGAACACAATGTTTCATTTCACACTGAATGGTATTTTTCATCTTTTATGCAAATAGGATTTTGAAACCTTCAAGAGAGTAATTGGATTAAATGTAAACAGTTTGAAAAATAGCAATGAGCTATCTTTTGTTAGAAATATGGAAATGGACTGTCGTGTTATTTCTTCAAAGGATTGTTGAACACATTGATATATTTTGTACATAAGATGATGTAATTTTCATACTTTTGTGGGGAAAAAAAAGTTAAGCAGATGTAGAACACTGTAAAAGCTTATTGTAACATACAGGAAGCAAAATACAATACAATTTCAAATACTTTACTAAATTATAAGAATATATATATGCATTTGCAAGAAAATATTATAAATGTTCTATGTTGAAAGTTTAAATTACTCTAAATTAAAAGAAAATTTGAATTAATCTACTTCATTTATGTGCTTTCGGCTTATTGTTTTACTTACAAAATACAAGACCAATTTACAAAAAAAAAAAAAAAAAAGGTAAAAGTAAATTTTATATTTGTTTAATAAAAGCAAAAAAAAAAAAAACAATTTTTTAAACTGTTTGTTTCCTGGAAAAGACAATTCTTTAAATATTTTATAATGTTATTAAATTTCACTTCATAGATTATTAAATTAACTGATTTTTTCTGTAGAAATTATTTCGATAAAATAAAATAGTAAAAAGGATACATTGCATTTTTATATTATAGGAAATAAAAGTAATTAGAGATACTTCTTCAGATCACAAAATGTTTCAGTATTAATGAAAAGTTCACGTGATTTCATAAAATGAATACCCATTTACAATAATGAATTTATAATTGATAAACATTTAGCCAAGATTCAATTTTTTTTACTTGTGGAATAAATTTATAATTTGAAAGTATTGGATGCTTGGTGGTAACCGATAAATTACAACACTTAAGTCTTTGTTTTTTTTAAAAAAACCATTTGAATATATTTTCATTAAAATAATATAAGTATGAATGTATCGCATATCATTAAAAATTAATGCTGTCTCAAAGATTACAAAACATCTCACCTTTATTTCATTTGTTGCTTCTTCGTTCGGTTACGTATTGTACTTGAAGTCGACAGCTCAAACTGATTTTCTTTACATTTCAATCGCACTCTGATAAATTTTATTTTGGTATTCTTGTTCACAATTAAACTAGGTGAAATGAAATAAGAAGATTTCCTTGA
>BMAW01083363.1:2330748-2345713 GCA_019974015.1 Nephila pilipes
AAAAATAGAAATAATTTATTCAAATAATTTCAACAAAGAAAAAATACTTTTCGAAATAGCTGTAATAACAAGCTTTAAAAAATAGAAAATTTCAAAGTTTACAGTATTCTAGAAAAAATTCTTTAGGAGATAAAAAGGTTAAATAAAGCAAAAAGAAAAGAGAAAAAAAAAATTCACGTGAGATAGCAATAATCTGATAAAATAAATCGTGCTTTTGAAAGAAGCTATAAGCTGCCCACCTTCTCACGAAATAACGATTTTTATATCCGCCGAAAGAGAATATCAGCCGCATGTTTACGAAGTAAATTATTCAGGAAGTAAAAAAGTTAAATCATTATTTATAAATTACTACAATTTATTATATTGCTTATAGAATTTGCATCCAACTATTTAATTTAATTTTTAGAAGGAACCGAATGAAAAATTACGTAATACTTGTATCAAAAGATTTAGAATAAATTATATGTGCATCTCTTTTAAATTAATTTTATTTTTTCTTTGACTGGCTGCTACAGAATTCCATGTTTCGTTAAGATGTTATTTTCTTTAAAATATTACACTGTAGATAAGATTTCAAATATTGCTCTTTTTGATCTTTCCATGCGTCAAAACAAATTGTTGTGATTCTAAATATCATAATCTGAATCGAGTTTTTAAATTCTATAATATATTATGAAACAATAACATTTAATGTAGTTATTTTGCTTTTTTAAAACAGACACATAACAAGATAAAATGGAAAATAAATATTTGTAAGAGATATTGAAGGAATTTTAACACAAATAAATGAAATAAAGTATTATTTTTTAATTTTCTAAAATTTAATAGTGTTTTATGTAACAATATCAAATTCTTTTTTATTAGCAAAAGAAAATCTCACAAAATGCTAATATCTATTAGTAATTAATTCAGAAAAAATATGGTGATGTATTAAATAAAGCAAGAGAGTTAATTGCTGGAACATAAATAAAAAATGAGAAGCAGAATATATGAAGAGAATCTAAAGTAGATATTTTTCAAAACATATTAATATTAATTATGAGAAAGACTAATATTAATATTTATTCATAGTGTGACGTTAATGCTTAATATATTTTCGAAAATTCCAATGTCATAATCGGTGTACAGACTGGTTTTTCTTCACGTGTCACCCAATCACAAGTGAAATAGTTTCCTCTTGAAACGTCCTTTACAAAAATATAGATTTTTATCTTTATTTTGTTGCCACCGATAGATTGGGATCGTTGCCAATAGTTAGAAAGAATTTAAAACAATAAAAAAATGAGTAGGAAAAAATAAAAATTCGATACACACGGCCCATCCTAATTCTTTTTTTTCAAAGTATACTAATTAAAATTTGAAAAGACGAATTTCAATAATTGTTAAGAGAAAAAAAAAGGAAAAAAGAAAAAGGATTATTGATGACCTTCAAACCAAAGGTGTGTGTGAGTCAGTTTAATACATATTGAATACCTATTAATTGTGTTATGATGGCACCCTTTCTTATTAAGAAAGGCCTTTAATGAGAAACGGATGGTCTAATGTGATGAAGCTAGTTATTTCCCCATTCATGCACTACTTCTAACACTGATCGTTAATATAGTATATAGCTAATGGGCCTTTTTTTCTGATTTAAACTCACTACAAAAGATGACACGGTTGGTTATTAGTTAAAGTCAATTTGAATAGCTCAGCAGCTATTGATAAAATCTCAACTTCAAGTTAAAAATCTGACAAAATAGATTAATACAATATCTAGATGTAATCTGCAATATAATTATCAATGACTCTAAAATAAATGGATCACAAAAATGATGGCATGCCAGTTATTTAAAGATTAAGTACTTCTCTATCTTAATGAAAAGAAGAATATGATTAATTTCTATTGACGAGTAAAAAATATTTTTATTGACTTATAAAAACTATAGTTCTCTCCAGTAGTCAAACGGAAATGAAAGGGAAAAAAAGAGAAAGAAAAAGCGAACAATATTCGAACATTTGAAAATTCAAGAGCCCAGCTACTTATATTTTCATAATGATAAATAATATTTTTGATGACACAGTTTTGCATTTAATTATTTATTAAATGATATTTTTGTTTCTCGTTTTAAGTAGAAATTGTAAATTCAACTCAGATTTTTCATAATGAGGAAGAGGATTATTAATTATTCTTATCCGACTAGGAAACCTTCTTATAATCCTTTCTTTCTTACAACTAGCAGAAAAGTTTACAAATAACCTAATTTATAAATTTTTGAAAAAATGTAACATTTAAGTAATAAAATGGATAAATTTTCAAAACTTAGTTGTACAGTAATCAAAGAGCTTTTTCAATAACGTTAATTTATAGAACACAAATATTCAGAAGTTGTAGTGTGAGTTCCAGAGAATAAAAACGAGTTCGAAACTAGAATATATTAAAGTTTAATCTAACAGTGATATCTGATTCGACCATAAATGGGAAATAAATTACAAAACATGAAATTATTCTTAAAAAATGCTATTATTTGAAATTACCAAAAACAGTAAAAACGCAAACTGGACGAACGAGAAATAACAAACGGTTCCTACATGCACGTAATCAACAAGTCACAAGTGAAACCAAATGAACAAGTGTAGGAAACTGGATTTTCAGAGGTTCGAAGGATATACCGTTATACGTAAGGAGAAGAGGAAAAAAACCAAATTAAATTAAAACCACGTTTTGGCCTAGATTTCAAAATTCAAATATGCAGAATGGCAGCATGTCTGGCAAGATGGCAGCCCGTTTACCTTGGTTCCACTTCCATTCTTTAGAATCCTTTCTTCTTTGTCTTTTAACGAACTGGTTCATGAAGAATAGTGATTCTCTTCTATGGTAGGGAAATGTGCACGTGGGCCCATTCCCATAAATGTGTGCTGAAAGAAAGTAAAACAAGAAGGGAACGGAAAAGATAATGAAGTTTCTTTCATTCAGAGCGAACGGATCTATTTATTTCTACGTAAACATAACTATTTACAGGAAGCAAAAGATGTAAGTGGCATAAGAACTTCAAATTCAGACTAAAGGTTTCTAAGAATGGTTGGCTAGTTTGGTTTTTCTGCGAAGGTGTAACAAGGTTTGATTTTCGAAACTTTACCACAGAATTTTTTTTTTAATTCGGAAGATTATAGGCAATTAAGGTCTAAGAGTACTGGAAGTATAACCCCCTCCCCTCTTTTTTTTTAAAAACTTTTAAGTGTCCATGATTACCGTAAAAGTTAGACAAAAAAATCTAAATAAATATTTCTTGATAAAATCAAACGCCTTTCAATTGTAAAGAAAAAACAAAAATAATCCTGTACTTAGGAAAATAGATGGCAATTATATACAGGTGATGGAAGTAAAATGAAAACTGCAGCTACATTTAAATCAATGTATAACTCTAAATTCAGACTCAGGATATCATTATCAACGTCAGCAACTTTATATAATTGAATTAACTTCAATACATATGACCTCAATTCAATTAATCTTGCCTATAGTGCAATCTGTGGTCTCTCCTCTTGAATGCTTTGGAGCGAAATTTAATATAAAAGAATTGCAGAATGCAATTCACACTAATTCCTAATCTATATTTGCATAAACTTCGAGAGATGAACAATAATTCGCAGGAAGAAGTAGAATCTATGGACAAAGAATAAAATCGTATAAAATGTAGTTAAAGCAAAAGTGAACCTTACAAGTGAATTATTACTGCTTTCATTTATCAGGATAAATATTTCTTGGAAAATTAAAAGTGTCGAGCATCGTTGATTTTGCTTAGAGAAGTGACAGAGAATAAAATTTAAATGAAATATTTAGAATAAAGCACAAAATATCAAATATATTTAAGAAAAAAGAATTTAATCACATGTATTTGACGTAGAAAAAAATTAGTCATAGGATAAATTTTATGTTTTTTTAATGTCGACTTTTTATTTGAAAATTATTCTTATGACAAAAATAATTACCTTAGACATATTTGTTTTCTTTTGCGAAATAATTAAAAAAAAAAAAACTTTGGTGAGTAAGTTTTACCTGTATGAAAAGTAAAACAACTAATTTTAACCTTTTTTTGTGATACTATGACAATATAACCAAATTTAAAACGATCACATTTCTGATATGCTGAAATTTTAAATGAAAATTTTAGAACTGATGTTATCAACCTATTGACCTTCTCTATAAATCATATTCTTCATTAACAATTTGGAAATAAAAATCTAAATAGATCAAAATACACTCATATTTTGATCAAATATGCAAATTATTGAATTACAATCATTAACAGACGCATCAATCAAGCGCATGCTGTCATAAGAGGCGACTAAAATGGGCGTGACAAAATTGTGACTTCGATTGATTTGTTTACGCAATTTTATCCAAATCTTTTTTTTTAATCAAGTATAATCAATTGATGTATGATTACTGAAACACATTAAGAGAAACTTACTTTCAAGGAAAACATAAAAGAAAAACGATCGCTTTTCATGCCTTTGTATCAGATATAAAGTATTTGTTCCATGAATATGAAATTTTTAATGCCTTCAGAAATCAATGTAGACGGGAAAAAAAAGGAATCGAATCAGGTAAAGAGAGCAACAAATAAATAAAAATAAAAACATTCTAATATATATGGTTAAATAAAATTAAGCATATATCATTTTTATTGTAATTGTGAGATTAAAAATGTATACAGAGTTTCAATTTTTTTTACTATCATTCTCAATTAAATTAGCATTTTTCATAATCATAGAATGCATTTTTTCTATGAATGAAAATTCTTATGACAAGATCGAAAACAGTTAAACATTTCTGTGTGTCATGCTAGTACTTTAAATTACCAAACCCGCTTGGTATCAAACATTAAAAGGGGGAAATTAAAGAGTTTTTTTTAAGTAAATTATTAAAGAATGATATACAATACGCACCGATAAACAGAGTTTTAATATGAAATGAATAAGTAGCAGACACAAGAGACTTGAATAATGAAATGAAACTAAAGCTCGGCAAAAGTAAACCTTTAATAAGAATATGTAAAATATTTTTTCTAAACTGTAAAATTTGTACACTTAAGTAATATTGTAATATTTTTACATGAAATGTAGATTTAAAATATCCAAAAAAAAAAAAAATCTTTGCTTGTTTTTCATTTATCAAGCATATAGTTCCAATTTTTTTTTTTTTTAAAAAAAAGAACTAATGGGAAAAGTTATTTGCATCAACAATCTTACAATTTTATTGCTTGTTATTTGTTTCAAAGGAGCTCAAGTGAAGTCATTCAGTATACTTAAGTGAATGTATTTCGATATCTATTGAATTAAAAGAATATTTCAAAGGACATAATAGTGCTTATTATTCTATATTCCATACGACCAGACAATTAATCATTTAAGAGCATGTACGAGTTTTGTGAGGAGATTGGCCAAATAGACCTAATCCTAATTTATTTGTAACTAATTATTAATAAAATACAGTCAATACATTTCTTTGAAATGCTATTCATTTATACGAAATTCTTAATGAATTCCACAAATTCTGAGCTAATAAGTCACAGAATTTATAAAATTCATAAATTTTCCATTATATAAAAATAAGAATAAAGAAAATTTAGTTTCAATTATTACAAAAATGCGAAAGTGGATTTCTAATTAAGTTATATAGAACTTTACTGATTACTGTAAATTTAAAAATTAAGATGTAGTCGTTTCTTGAATCGATTTCATGTGTTCTATAAATTTTAGCCATTTTAAGGACACCAAATTCTTCTTCGCGGTGTTGTGATCATGAAAATAAACAAGAAGTCTCGAATGTTTGCACGAATCAAAAAATCCCACGGTTTGCATATGAAACAGTGCATAAGTTTACTTTTTCCTAATTCTTGAATTTTTTTTTGCCCTTAATGACTTTGTAATACAACTATTCGTGAACAGTCTGAAGCAGGTGTGTGATAATGATTACACATCCGCAAAACGCTTTTTTTGTGAATAAGTAACAATTATCTTTATCATGTACGTCATTCCGAAATTCTTTTTTTTTTCCCCTCCATTTTCAGGGGAAAAATATCCAAATCAATTTCAAAGTAATTTACTTTTCCATTTCTACAAAGGAGCTCAAGTGATTATTACAGTTTTATTTATTATTACAGTTTTTCGTTGTTGTTATAAACCACAATAATGATTTATTGAAATACAAATAGAAGAATTTTGAACTATTAGTATCATAAAAATTTCATTTAAATCAATTAATAAAAATTTTAATTACTTTCAAGTAAGTGCAGGTAATTATTATCGCAGTACTGAATTTATCAAACTATATTATTGAAATTTTTCATATTATTAAAAGGAAACATAAACAAATGAACATCCTAATTTGATCGAATTTTCTCCACCCCTTGAGAGTTGAAAATAAACGTGCCTTGCTTCACATATTACTTTTCAATAAATTATCGAATTATCTAACAAAAAGGACGACAAGGAATAAGTAAAATAATTCCTCCACATTTTATTATTTATAATTAAAACGATATATATGCAATATAAAGTTGGATTATGATATTTCTACATTTACTATAACATGACATTAAGTCAATTTAACAATTTGAATTTTAAATATATTTCTTATATCTATTAAATTATTGAATTTAATCGTAGAAAATATGGAGGTACAAGCTACATAATTTAAGAAATATTTTTCCTTATGATGATACTGGTTCTTTTTTCCTCCATTCAACATCTTAGAAATCAAAGTATTTTGGGGGCATACAATTTTGGAACAATTGATATACTCGTAGAAATTAATATAATGCAATATTAAGTTATTTAATGACCACTGTAAATATAACAGCAGAAGTACCCAGAGCAAACAGCTATAAAATAACATACAAAAATAAACTCTGCGTTAAAAATGAGGCATTAAAATCATATGAGGGATTAACACTAATTTTTGCATGATATGACCAGATAACTAAAAATTTTAATGACACGATTTATTTTATGGATTTAAAAATTTAAATTAATTACCAATAAGACCAGAAATATTAATATAAATATTATAAACTGAGTATATATGTTGAAGTTTATACAGATTCGTATGCGAAAGATGAAAATAATGTTTCAGAACATTCGTTTGCGGTTGCATGCATTAAAAAGAAAAATTACAAATTTCAAAAGCGAAAAAATTCGAAATAAAAAGAAAACTGCACCAATTATGTTATTTTCGATACATAAAGAAAACGACATCTAAATTTTGATTTATAACAGTCAAAACAAAGAGTAAAAAGAAATAGAATCGAATTGAGGTCTTAATTCATATCACGACTTTCTTTTACTATAACCGATTGTCATTCTATATTAGTGATACTAATCTATTCATTACAACGATAACCATACCTTGAAAGAGACTCAAACTAAATTACTTCGTTGGTACAGACTTTCATGCATAAAATGCATAGGCACATTAAAGCTTGAAAGCAGCCAGCCGGAAACAACTCAACCCTCTTTTTCTTTTGCCGCACCATAACGGGACTGGCGGAGGTGGACAGTTGGGAGGGGAAAAAAACTTTTTCAGAACAATAGATCAGTTGACCTCCAGATCTCAGGAAATCGGACGATTACAATTAAAGTAAATATAAGAGGTGAACATACAATCGAGTATCAGCTGAAAGTTTAGTGGAACACATTCTGTAATATCTTGTTTTATTCCGGAAATAACGAATAGGGATCAAGTGGGGGTGGAAAGGGCGAGAAGAATCTTTTACAAATCGTTTGATAATAACTAGAGTAAAATGAAATATTCCGAGACCCTTTGCACTCGGGTCAAGATATAATTGAAGCCCTATGAAAAGGAGAACAATTTCACAAGTATTTTTCAAGAAAAAAAGCGAATGTAAAGTAAAAATTGTTTAGTCAAGAAACCGGTATTACTTCATTATCTTAAAACTGTAACGGTTATTCATTTTATTTTACTATAATTTAAACGTTGATCTCTCTGAGGGTTTTTTTTTTTTTTTTTTGGTAATTATAAAAAAGTTATTGCATTTTGAAGGCAAGAGAAAAGATCAATTATTTCCCATTAAGTTTTGACTGATTTCCTTTTTTGACAGCTCTTAAACATTCTATTATAAAAATACTACTCGAGTTTTGATTGAAGTTAGAAGATAAAAAATTTTCAAAAACGTGTGAATTATATATTTACAGAAAAAATTTGACTTCTCTTATGAAATATTTTTCTCAAAAATTATTCCTAAATGCTATGTTTAAGTCAAATTATTGCGAATGAAATAATTAAATAGAAATTTTTTTTAAAAAAAATTCTACTTTTGTACCGACTTCTATTAAGTTTCAAATTTGAAACCTGGCCGCAGTAGCCGAGTCGTCATGGTCGTGAGCTTGAAAGCTGGCTTTGTTTCCCACGAATAGTTGGTTTGAGCCCAGTTGCCTCTAAAGACTCACCGTGAAGTGGGCTGATGCACGTTAAATCTGTCAAGGCTTTAGTCTTCCATTAGTGCAATTTGGAGAAGAGGATACCTGCTCAGATATTGTCTTCGTCACCTGCTTGAGGCATAAAATTATGAACTCCGTTGTTAATAATACTCGTGTGCTATGAAGAGCGACATTACATTCAGTCACTCACAAAATTATTGAAAGAGCATGAAGTATTTGTTTGGCATACGGATTAGATATAACAAATATGATTTCAGATATATGTGCAAAAATATCGAAATACTCTCTGATTAACTCTCGTGTTTCTTATCACAAAGATCGTGTGCCAATGGCTCTCTTGTTGATTCTAAGTGTGATTTTAATAAGCAATCAAACAAATAAGAAGAAATACAGCTTAGTGTGTCGAAGCAAAAGTATTTGATAAAATGACTTCTACAAAAAAATTTTTTGATTAACTTTTTTCCAAACATCCGTATATTTTATAATTGCGAAACCAACAACTATTTTATATCATGCATAATGCTGAAGCATTTTATCTCTTCAAATAAGTGTTAGGAGGTGTAAATCTATTTCTTTCTTTCAAAGAATTTGAGGGTTATGTTAAGGTATTAAATTATAAAAGTATAGATGCCAGATTTTTCAGTTATAAGATTAAACAAAAATTCTCTTATATTATTGAACTATGTAAAATATACATTTGTTTTATACATATGCTTGTAAAGATAGTTGAGTATCTTGTAAAAGTATGAGCTCTAATGAGAGAGAGAGAGAGAGTGACAACATAGCTAATAATATATATTATATGACTGATAAAAAAAACTTAGTATTAATTAGTAGTGTAAAACCACAAATATTATTTTTAATTATATTTCCATTTAGTTAATTTTGGATCTAAAATATTCTGGAAAAGCTTTTCAGTGGATTCCCAAAAATGTTACACCTAGTTAAAAATAGATAGGTTGAAATTTATCCACAATTTAGTAATAGTAATAAAGTAAATATATATTAAATCGGTTGAAATCCTTCAAACGGCTTCTACCTTCCAATTACTGTTATTCAAAACTCTTACATATTTATAAGATAATCAATAGGAATTTAAATTTACAATTAGCTTTGCCGTTAGCAAAAAAGATGCGATAAAAGATGTTGATATTGAGAAAACCTTTAGTCCTTGAACAGACATTGTAGGGAGAGGTAAAAGTATTTTATTTAACAAAATCATCTCTTTAAATAAAAACAAATACAGGTTGAATAAATTAGTTTTTAAAACTATTTCTTCACCCTGTTCGCTACTCTGGCAACTATGAAATACATATATCTTCCTTAATTATCCATTTTCTCCTAATAAAACCAGTCACAATGAAAGTTTAGAATTGCAAAAACGTTATATTCTTTTTTTTTTATACTTCGTGGAGTACCAAGAACGTCAAACGTCCTTGCTAGAATGATCGGCCTTCTCCGAGAACGCATTTTGAGATTCTCTCTCGCCCTTTTATGAAAACCTGATCTTTTGTTTTCCTCTTTGTTTCATTCCTTTGATTCTGCATACGTCAACACGAAGTCGTTGTTCGCATTTCACACCCCAGTAAATTTTCGACACGCTTAAACCACGTCTGGACAAAAACCTTGAAAAACGCATGAGGAAGTGATTTTTTTTGTTAAAAAGTAATAAAAGAAAATTGTTCCGTGATTTTAAATTGGTGGTTTTGAGTTTTACCAACACGTCTCCTTTGGTATTTTTGAATAAGTCATTACAGAAATAAAAATGATAAGGGTGACTTGTTTTTTGACACTTGAAAAAAAAATTGCCAAAATAATTTGTTAAGATTTTTACATTAATTGCTGTAAATATTCTAAACTTTCGGAAGCTTGTGAATGTCCAGAAAAAGAAATTTGTGGAAATAATTTGCTAAAATGCAAAACTTTGTAAAAAATACCTTTAAACAGTTTAAACAGTTACATCTATAAATAAAGAAAATAACGAATTCATAGATATTTTTGTGGGTTAAATTAAATATTTCAGGATATTATTTTTTTGATGAAAGATTAAAAGAAGTCTGATTATATATATACAATAATGTGTGTGTATAAAGTCTTTCTTTTAATTTTTTTTTAATTAAGTTTCAAAAACAGTCGAAGTCAGTTTCATTTTTAATTAATTATTTTATTGTAGTGGAGAGAGAGAGACCATTTCCACACGGCGGGAGATACAACTCCGCCTTTGGATAAAGAGTAAGAGAACAGTAAGAGCTTAAGATTATCAGAGAGTGTGTTTTCTCACAGTGGAACAAGTTATATAGCAGGGATTTTTTACAATAACATCATAGAACGCGTGGGATGAATGGAGAGATTTCGAGAGAATTTAAGTACAGACATAAAGCCTTGTAGGGATCATCCCCACAGGTCTGAAGCCATGGAATCTGCATTGTCAGCGAAATTTTAAAAACGATTGCATAAATTAAAGTTAAAAAGGAATGGTATCAGGAAATAAGAATGAACGCTTTACTTTTAAATGAGAGAATGGGAAAAATTAGGAAATTAAATTATTATTATGAGAAACTAATATGAATTAAAGTTAAATTTTATATATATATATATATATATATATATATATATATACTATGGTATAAAATCACAAAAATAAGCGGATATCAGTATATGTAGTAATATGTATGATAAAAAAACTGCATTTTAATTTAAGATAATTAAGAACAGCAATATGCAATTCATGTAGGGAAATATTACTTTGAGCTTTTTGTATCTTAAAATAGTTCACTAACTACATATAATTACGATAGGCTTAATAATATTAGGCAATTATTTAGATTTATTCTTGGAATGTGATTATACCCTTTAAATTTCTTTAAAATATTTTGATCACAAATTTATGACTATTATGAGTAGGTTTTCGATGTTTCTAACACACTGGAGGATTATTGGAGAGATTTTGAGAGATATCTGAGATCTATTTCTTTTGGATCTTATATTTATATATCTATTTCCTTTCATATTTTGACAGTGTTCTTATTAAGTACTATATAAATTCTGTATTATATAAATTTTTAAAATTATTTTTGCTACGTTACATCTTGAAAACTTCTTCCGGAGTATTTCGGGTCCTTGAGATCTTTTGTACATTGAAATCCTAAGAGCTTTTAATTTTGTAGAACATTATAAGATTTTGAATTTAAAATTTATTTATTTTTAATTCCAAATCCACCATACAGCTTTAGGTTTACAAAGCTAGCTAATTAGTGGTCGAGCTGTACAAATTTGAAGAAAACAGACATTGTTTACATGTACTGATACATCTTTGTTTCATTTTATTATTATTATTTTTAACCAAGATTGAATTTTAAAGGTTATTTTTCACATTTTTCGGTAATATTTCTTTTTGTGGATATTTACTTTTAAATTACTTTTGGATGCTCTCAAGAAAAAAAAATTATGCTACGTTTAATAGAATCATTATTCGTTATAACTTCATGGCGACACCACAAATTTTAGAGAAGTTTGATTTAGATGGATTTTTGAAAACGTATACATTAGTTCTCTCATATGCTTAAATGATATACAATATGGTATATAACTTATTGTTTTATGTTTTTATTGATTAAAATTGAATGGTATATATAACTTTAAGCTGAAGTTTCAATTTTGTAGCAACTGCGGATATAAATATATTTTATATGTTTTAAATGCTTGTAATAGGAACATTTTTGTTGCCTATTCTTTTTATTACACGTTTTTCACTATTCTCATTTTCAACTCGTTACATGCGTTAGGGGAGAGTTGATACCATAAAGCCATTTAATATGTTTGAATCCACAATTCAATTCCCAGTTTCAATGGACATATTTTGTATTACTAGGCATTCATTCATTTATTCATTTTTTATAAATAAGTACTTCCTTTTGTTTTATAACTTTCTCAGTATGTTAAGTATCCTTTCCTGTGTTAATTCTGTTGTTTTATTTGTTTATTTTTATTTAATACATACATATATAAGCTTATTATTTAAATTTTTATAGAACTATTGTATTATTTACGATGGTGAAATATTCATCCCCTTTCGTCAAGCAGTCTGAGTAGGCAGTACCACGGCTCTTTCCTCTTTCGTTCGTCTCACCTCCCTCTTCGGTCACCTTCGTAGCATATTTATATATATATGTAACAGCTAATGATACAATCAAAATAGCTCTTCATATCAACATCCATCCATTCGAATCGCTCTGCTTATAGTTACATTAGAAAGCATCTTATCAATTTGAAAAAGTACCGTATTCTAATGATGGTAAAAAAAAAATTTCTTATTCACGAAAAATAATTTTTGAAGCAAATCGTATTTTTACTATACTTTTCGATAAGCTATTTAGGTTGTTATCATTAGATATATACAACTGTATAATTTTCTATTCACGCAAACAATCAAATTTAAATGAATTAGTTTATCTAACTGAATAACAGATAAAAAAAGACCATTAACTTTCAGGCTAAAAGTGATAAATATCCTAAAAAGGCCAGCTGAGATAATCGTGAAAGTGTTACTTCATCCGCATGTGTAATTGATTTTTTTTAAAAAGTAAATTTCATAGGTCACAAAATCTCAACGTCGGTGTAATATACGTATAAAGCAAAGTTATGAGGAATTTTTGTTACCTTAATGATGAAAAAGCCGCTTAATAATGTTTAAAATCAACATATCATCATCATTAAACAGTAAATGCAAAACAATTATTGCAGTTATTGTGGTCAAAAGTATCGTTCCTTTTACATTCTTTCCAAATTAATTATGATTAATTATCATTATGTAACCCTATAGCCATCACGTAGAGAAAAATGCTTATCATTGAACAACTTTCCTAACAATTAATGTTATTTTAAAATAATTCAAATCCATTTACATCATTAAATAAACTACACCGGGCTCAAGTCAATAATTGTAAAAATATGACCTTAAATCGAAAACATGAAATCAATAATCAATGGGTTAATAAATATTTAGAAACAAAATCAATCAATAGCGCTTTACTAGTGGTTAATGTTTCAGCCGAGAACATTAATATACGTATCCTAAAAAGTCAATACCATTCATTATATATTTTTTTAAATATTGCAAACAGGCTATAAAAATATATACTCAACCCAGTTAGATAGAATAATGAACAAATCCTGGATTAAGAGAAAAATGAAAAATACATCCGGTAATTTAATCGATATTGACTACCCGTGAAAAACAAGACAAAATTATTTAGGCAATTCTACTAGTTCTTCTGAAAATGGAATTCCGGGAAGTGACTTCACTCATTTCTTTATTTTTTCGAATAACTACCCATACCAAAGACGAAATATGCCGTATACAAGATTGTTGGAACAGTTCCAGCCATATTATAGAGAGATACAACAGTAACATATTTTAATAGTCCTGCGTAGGCTTTATTTTTAAACGAATTATATTACATTTACATTGAAAATACTGGCACTGTTATGAAGTGTTTTCGTTTAACTAATGATTTTAATATATATTTGATCGTAACAAATATAAATAATTATTAATTTTAAATAAAATATTTGCAGATTATTTTTTGCAGCAAAATTTTTATTGATTCTATAAAGAACCCCAATCTTCCAAGAGGGTTAATTAAGTATTTTTTCTTTTTCTTCAAAACATTTTATTTTTCTTAACAATCACGTGTTCATGAAAAAGCAGCAAGAAAATATTAATGCATATATAATATGAACCACTATAACTCCTATCAATTAATTTATAATTAATCAGAATTTTTTTTTTCTTTCCCTTTGCTAAGTAATAATTTGACTTAAAATTAACTTAAATTTTATTCTTTAAAAGGTTTTAAATCCCTTCAGTTGCAAAGGCAGATGCAAATCCAAGCACATAAACAATAATAAAATTAATTAATAAATATTGGACCATTACAAATAATGATTAGAACCATATAAAGGCTGAACTTATATATATATATATAATTGAATAAGATTAAATATTTTTTAAATTCACAAATAAACAAAAATGCTCATTTAACATATGTTAAAATTATAAAAAAATTTAAAATCTCAACTGAACCATTGAGAAGAAAATACACGAACCAAAACAAAAAAAAGAAAGATAAAAATTGCAAACTGAAAAGTAAATGATAATAAATTAACAATTTTATCTAAAAAAAGAAAAGTTATAAATTCAAAAGAAAGTAAATTAAAATAAATAGACAGAAAAAAAGAAAGATGTATTAGTTAAACAATTACCCCCCCCCCCCCTTTTTTTTTTTGAAAAAAAAAGAGAAAAAGAAAATTGGAAAATTCTTAAAAGTTGTTACAGGCTGTATTTAATTGGTGTCCCTACTGTAAAGGATACCTCTATTTAAAGGACAAAATGCCTGTTCGGGTGGGTGTCCTTTATTGGGAAGTATTACTATATATATATATAATATATTTATATATAATAATATATATATATAAACTGCTGTTTGTAGAAAATGCAACACCATGAAGGAATCATCAG